>JAKGSA010001575.1:26770-42766 GCA_033558755.1 Philaethria dido | reverse complement strand
ATATATATATATATATATATATATATATATATAATATATATTTAAATGTATCAAGACACTCCGTTTTCCACTTTTCTCTAAATCGGAATTGCGTTTTCCGTGCGTGACACTTAATTCTCTCGGACTCCTCTAATAACTAAGCAGGCAAAGAGAACCTAAAAGATACAATTTACCACATTCCACCCAATTTCGTAATATTTCGAAAATAACGGAACTCAACTCCGTGCCTTCATAAAATACCATAGCCGGGAATCGAACCCACGATTCCCGCCTTTACAAAAATACCGATTTCTGAACTGTGCCTCAATAACGTTAAGACTTGTTATGTTTATTCAATCTTAGTTATTTAAAAATTCATATTCATTAACAACGTATTTTATATTTTAATTAAATATTCTGTACGTACCTGTAGAAACCATCGTGGCGCAGTGAGATAATATCTGACTAGAAAGGCGATGGTTGTTGGTTCGATTCCCATTTGAGGTAGCCAATGATATTTTTTTTTAAATCTATTTTTATTTAGGGGCGCTTTAAATATTATAAGTACAAAAATGTCAGCCCCATCGTACCCTTAAGAAAAAACTTACAGTACACAAAAGAAAAGAATTCAAAATTAAGTAAGTATCCCGTATATCCTAGTGTTAAGACACTGCAATCTCTTTTAACATTTCCGTTCCCCACTCTACGCGAAATTGAGGCATTGCATGTTGGATGGCGGAACTCAACGCCGCGCTTTGCCTCGAGACCTGGCGTGGCGCAGAAGTACAGATGCGACTTCGATTGCCATTCTAGAAAATAAAATTGTTAAATGATATTTAGAATTTTCATCATAATAGTTAAAAAATCATAACCAATTACAAGGTATTTTGTATTTTCAATTAAATTTACGTTTATAAAATAGTTAAACATCATAATATTCCTTATTCAAAGTCAATCTTAAACCGCAATCTGAAAATAATAACTGACAATATGGTTTATATATATATATATGTATATAGCAGAGCAGAGTATATATATATATATATATATATATATATATATACTCTCAACCCGTCATATAATTTCTCTTTTTGTCTGTATGTTTAGAATATTTTTTTAAGCTTCACACTTTATCTCGCTTGAGGGTAGTAGTGCACAAGTCACTTCGTTTTCCACTTTCTGTCACTGTTCGAGATATTATATGTAGAGACACGGACCTCAACATCGCGCTTTCTTGGCTTACAGAACAAAGAAATGAAAATACTACATACATAGCTTCACGCTGTATCCCGCATATAGCATGTAGGCAGGGAACCCAATGCTAAGCTCATTCCGTTCCTCTACTCTCTGCGTGTGGCGGAACTCAACTCGCTTTGCCTTGCGCTACTAAGCCCAGGAAATTAAAAATTCCATTTCCTGAAGTGGGAATGTGAACCTACAACCTGGTGTTTACAGTCGCACGCGTGTGCCTCTGCGCCACGAGTTGTATGTAAACAGAAAAATAACAACATATGTATTTAAGTATTTCCTATATTTCACATAGTATAATAAGCAAAATCTGATATTTTAGTTATCATAAAGCTTTTCGCTGTCAGTCATAAACACGTGTATATAGAAGAGCATCTTTTAAAATATTCATAATTAAATTAAATTTTCCTCTCGTTAAATTGATAATGAATTATGTACGAACTTTGTTTACCTTCGAAGCTTTAAAGCTTTAAAGAAATAGATTATTATTTATTCATACAAACATAGCTTTCACGCTGTATCCTGCATATAGCAGGTGCAGGGAAATAGAACCCGAGAACTCCAGGCAGTTAAGACACTGGTGTCTCCCACTCGCCGATTCCAGGCATTGCGAGCTGAGTGGTGGAACCAAACGCCGTGCGCTTTTTACCTTAAAAATAAAAATAAATTTTATGTTTCTCGAACAACTGTTTATGATATTCAGCCTATAAATGTGATATATATTGTAATGGAATGATACAAAAATCTCCATACTATTCTGGCTTCCTTAAATAAATAATTAAACCCCCAACTGATTTCAAAACCTAAACCAATGCCTACAAACACATTTACATCTTACCCACAAACCGTCAATAATATAACTAAAAATCAAGGGTTTCTAACCGCAAAGCTATAATGGATCAGACCCTATTCGTGGCAGCAAGAGTTCGCCTAAGCATTATTACATTAAAGATTCCCTACTCACATGTATTCTATGTCTCGCCAATAATAATTGGTGCTAAGCCGATTATTATATATTAAATCTTGCACAAGATGATTTTTAATTAATTAACTTCTTTTTATTATTAATATAATATTGCTCAAAATAATAATATAGCACTCCATATATAACGCGTCAAGTACGCACATAAACATAGGAAATCATTACAGTATATATATATAAGAGTGTATATATATATATGGTATATATATATATATATATATATATATATATATATATATAAGAGTTATATATATATACAGGCATATATATATATATATATTAAAGTGATGATGTGCACGCATAGAAATTATATGTGTGCAAATACGTATGTCATACGTGCAATATGAAACGTGTGAAGCAAAGCCACACATGATGTCATAAATGCACACATGAAATCATTTGTGTACACACATGATGTCATACGTTCACACTTGATGCCATATGTGTATACACATGATGTCATACGTGCACACATGAAATTATATGTGTACACACATGATGTCATACGTTCACACTTGATGCCATATGTGTATACACATGATGTCATACATTTACACTTGATACCATATGTGTATACACATGATGTCATACGTGCACACATGAAATCATATGTGTATACACATGATGTCACACGTGCACACATGAAATCATTTGTGTACACACATGATGTCATACGTTCACACTTGATGCCATATGTGTATACACATGTCATACGTGCACACATGAAATCATTTGTGTACACACATGATGTCTTTTTTTTTTGCACACATGAAATCATTTGTGTACACACATGATGTCATACGTGCACATATGAAATCATATGTGTACACATGTGACGTCGTACGTTTACACTTGATACCATATGTGTATACACATGATGTCATACGTGCATACATGAAATCATATAAGTAGACACACGATGTCATACGTGCACACATGTATATATAATGCTTCGGATTGGCTAATTTTGGCAGATGTTTGAACCTGTAGTCAAATAGGTTACCACCCACCAATCACCACTTCACCCATCCTTCCCAACTTCATTAATTAAATTTGACCCAAACAAATAAGCAGATAACAGCGCAATTTAAATAAAATCTTGTGTAAAGAATAAAAAGTACCATGATATTTTATCTTAATAGTAAAAAAAATAGAACATATCCGGATTTGAAGCTGCAATACTTGGGTACCGTCGAATGGTTCTAATTAACTGAGCTATACCTTCTTATCTAGCTATATCAAAATTTTTATACTGTGTTTAATATTTTTTGTAAGAAGTATCTATATATTAATACGTGAAGCAAAAACTTTGGACCCCTTTTTACGAAAATTACGCGGCCGGAGGAGGATTAAAGTTTATATAGCGAAGGAGTTCACAATGATAATATTTTTTTTTAAATAATGCATAAAAAATATATTAAATTAATAAAATAAATGTTACACACACTACCATGGTTTGACGTGCATGTTGATATAAAGTGACATATACATTGATAGACAACGCGTTGTTAACGCGTCAGCTGGAACTTTAGTATATATAAATAGTCAAAAACCAAATTTAAATTATTGAAGTAACCCTAGCATTAAAATAAGACTTTATAATGAGCATGGATGATACGAAGGTATCACATTGATTAAATACGTATTGAAAGACCCTTTGCTAAGTAAAATATGCGTTGTGATGGCAACGTTATTTAAAGAGAATCAAATAGACATTTCGTTCTCCATTTCGTGTTCGAGATATTGCGTGTGAAATGGCGGAACTCAACGCCGTGTCGTATCTTATAGTGGAAAAGTGAGTGGGATTGAATCTACAAACATCGCGACTACAGACACACGCTGTCATAATGCGCCATGATGGACTTGTATGATGTATTTGAATAAACATATTTTCTTTAATGAGATTTTAATTTCGACGCCTGTCGTGGCGTAGAGGAACAAGCTTGCGACTGTAAACGCGACAGGTTGTGGGTTCGATTCCCACTCTTTCATTTCCTGGGTTTGGTAACAAGGCAAAGCGCGGCGTTGAGTTTCGCCACTCAACATGCAATGCCTCAATCTGACGGAAAGTGGGAAACGGAATTGTTGTAAGAGAACGGAGTGTCTTGACACTAGGTTCTCGGGTTCCCTCTACCTACCCTGCTTTATGCTGTGGGATACAGCGTGAAGTTAATAAAAAAAATTAGATTTGAACCTGTCCCTATCACGTATCGATATAATATTTTACGCAAACAAGTGGGGAACGGAAATCTTAATAGAACGGACCAACTCCAGGAAATTAAAATATTAAATAATGTTTAGTATTTTCATTTCCTCGCTCTGGTAACAAGGCAAAGCGCGGCGTTGAGTTCCGCCAATCAACACGCAATGCCTCAACTCAGCAGAAAGTGGGGAATAAAAATGTTAAAAGAGAACGGAATGTCTTAACACTAGGTTCTAAGGTTCCCTCTGCCTACCCTGCTATGTGTAGGGTACAGCGTGAAGCTAAAAAAAAGTGTAAAAACAAGGTATATGCCTATACAAATTCATTATTGCCTCGTTCGTGTATAATTAATTATTACAAGATTTTCATACAAAATGGTTATTTCGATTAAAAATAACGGTACGAAATTATTTGTTCATTCATCATACTCTCTAAAGGTAAATGAGTTCGTGTAATTATAATATAAAATACCTATTTTGGTGTTTAACTAGCAACTTATCCTTGTTTTGCTTGCTTTTTTTTTCATTATGTCAAAATCGGGAAAACGAAGTGACTTGACCCTTTTTTTTCTACGATCTTTGTGGTAAAGCGTTAAACTTAAAAAAATATAATTTTAAACTCGGAATAATTTATTGATAAGAAGTAGGGAACTTAAATACTTGGATTCTCTTAGGAAAAAAATGATCTTATTTATTAATATGAAAATATAGTGAAAGCTGAAAAGGTAACCACGTGTCCGTAGTGATCAGAATGAATATTTTTTTTTTTTAACATCACGCTGTAATCCGCACATAGCAGGGTAAACAGAGGGAACCTGAGAACCTAGTGTTAAGACACTACGTTCTCTTACAACAATTCCGTCCCCCTACGACCACAGAATACCAGAATGAATATTATAAAAAAAAACGCACGCAATGCCTTAACTCGGCGGAAAATGGGGAACGGAGTGTCTTAGCACTACGTTCTTATGTTCCCTCTCTCTACCCTGCTATATGCGGGATACAGCGTGAAGCTAAAAAAAAATCTCGGAATTATTACTCCTCAGTAACTACCCTGCGCCATAACATGTTCTTTGTCGTATTGTTCACTTTAAAAATATTTTCAATATAAAATTTTATACAGTATCTTTAGTACTTGGACTCCCAGGAGGGCATGCAAGAAGAGGTTAATAACTGTGGACGAGGCGAAAGAGGTATGCAAGGACCGTAGCGTTTGGCGCTCCGGAACTCTGACTACCCCGCTAGAGATAAAGTGTGAAGTTAGGTAGGTACCTACCTAACTTCACGCTTAAATATACCTATCTTTAATACAATAATTCCTTTCCTGAACTGATATTTTTTACGCCTCTCTGCGTTCATTAAAAGTAAGTTTAGTGCCTGTTCAAAAATCACTTTTTTTTTTTTTTATGGATAACGGATGGCAAACAGCGAGCAGAGGACCACCTGATGGTAAGTGGTTACCTTCGCCCATGAACATCTACACCACCAGAGATGTTGTAGATGCGTTGTAACCTAGGATAGAGACGGAAGGGGAGGATAATGTAGTAGTTCGCTATCGGAACCACACCACATTTTGGGAAGAATGGGTGGGAAAGGGGAAAACCCTGGCTTACATGCCATCGAACCGGAACACATCACAAGATATTTGGCGGTTCGTCTTTGACATGATAGTGGTCGCGAGCCAGACGGACGAACCTCCTACCACCAAACAAAAAATGACGCACAATTCGGATTCAAAAAGTGATAAGGCGGATTCACTTGTGATAAGGCGGCTGTACATATAACCAACTGATTTTTGTAGGTTCTCTTTATCTAAACATAGTTAAAACTCCTTCTAGTTCTAACTATATGTTATCTGTCAGACATATTATATATATAGATTATCAAGCTCGGATAGGTGAATCAAGGGTATAAGGAAGTTTCCCTCAAAATATTATCAATAATAGCAACGTTTTTACGTATATGAAAATATTGTGAACTGGTAGGAGGTTCGTCCTCCGACTAGCTCCATGACCACTATCATGTCAAAGACGAACCGCCAAATATCTAATGATGTGTTCCGGTTCGATGGCATATAAGCCAGATTTTCCCCTTTCCACCCATCCTTTCCCCAAAATGTGGTGGTTCTGATAGTGGACTACTACATTGTTCCCCCTTCCATCAGTATCCTCTGGGTTGGTAGCGCATCTACAACATCTCTCAGGTGTTGTAGATGTCTATAAAGCAGTAATCTTACCATCAGGTGGTCCTTCTGCTCGTTTGCCGTCCGTTATCAATAAAAAAAAAAAAAAAAAAAAAAGAAATATTATAAGCATCATATTATATCTAAAATTATATAGTATTATAAACATTAATTTAGGTACATAAAAAGCTTCCGCCAAAATCAAGACATTGCGTGTTGAATGGCGGTGTTAATATAATAATTTAACACATTATATTTTTTTATTAAATCCCATGCAGACAGTCCTTGAACACATCTAGTTACTAATAAATTAGTAAAAACAACTAAAATAAAGTTCAAGAACATTTAAATTTTAAAATACACGAAGCTTTCAGCTTTTCAAATTGGGTCACTTTCTAAAGGCAGTGTTTTGTGCTAAAGTGGGAACTTTTGAGTGACACTTTTTGAAAAGTTTTAGTTATTTAATATATAATGAGATGTAGATATCTTTTACTTGTCACATGAAACTGATTTTCGTTTTTTTTTTTTATTAACTTCACGCTGTATCCCGCATATAGCAGGGTAGGCAGAGGAAACCTGAGAACCTAGTGTTAAGACATTCCGTTCTATTGCAACAATTCTGTTCCTCACTGAATTCAACTGATTTTCAGTTGACTGTAAATAAGGAAGAGTTACTCACTAAGTTCTAGTATAGTTTAAATATAATCGTTTCCTTGAGCAGAAATCGAACCATCTACCACTCATGCTTATAATCGCTCATCCACTAAACGTGAAACTGAAAAAAAAAGGAAAAATAACAATAAATTCCATAACCTAATAATAAAATATAAGCACAAAAGCTCACTTAAATAAAAATGTTAAAGTATTTCGCTTCAAAAGCTCTAACGGTGTATAAAAATTTTAATATAATAATATTTTTCCTATGAAAGCTCAGTAGAGGCCTGTCGTGGCGCAGTGCGACTGTAAACTCTATAGGTTGTGGGTTCGATTTCCACTCCAGGAAATGAAAAAGCTTAGTATTTTCATTTCTTAAGTTTGGTATCAAGTGGAGTTCCGCCACTCAACACGTAATGCCTCAATTCGGCGGAAAGTGGGGAAATGGGGAAAGGAGTATCTTAACAATAGATCTCATGTTGCCTCTGCCTACCCTGCTACATGCGGGATACAGCGTGAAGCTAAAAGAAATATGTATTATTTTCATTTCCTCGCTCTGGTAACAAGGCAAAGCGTAGCGTTGAGTTCCGCCATTCAGTACGCAATTCCTCAATTCGGTGGAAAGTGGGGAACGGAAATATTAAAAGGGTACGGAGTACCTTAACACTAGGTTCTCGGGTTCCCTCTGCCTACCCTGCTATGCGGGATACAGCGTGAAGTTAAAAA
The DNA here is from genome assembly GCA_033558755.1 of Philaethria dido. NCBI lineage: Eukaryota > Metazoa > Arthropoda > Insecta > Lepidoptera > Nymphalidae > Philaethria > Philaethria dido. Next base: position 34,793 of record JAKGSA010001575.1, on the reverse strand, counting down.
GGACAAAATTTTAACATAATAATAATATTTTTCTTATGAAAAGTCGGTATTATCTTGAATAGCTTCAGAATTTAACCTTTCACCTAAATTTGTTACTATTTATAGTTAAAGGATAAGGAATAGAAAAGTACGGGTTTTAATATATTATTAGAATTTGTATATATTTAGATTTACCCTTTGGTGTAGTCAAGCATTATTTATTATATGTGTGTTACCACATAACTTTTTACTAGATTTTTTTTATGGATAACGGATGGCAAACGAGCAGAAGGACCACCTGATGGTAAGTGGTTACTTTCGCCTATGAACGTCTACAACGCCAGAGACGTTGTAGATGCGTTGCCAACCTAGAGGATATATCTGTATCCTCTAGGTTCCATCTGGAAGGGGAGAACAATGTAGTAGTCCGTCATCGGAACCACCACATTTTGGTGAAAGGATGGATGATAACCCCGTTCCCTCACAGAGAGAAATCAACCAAATAAACCAATTTTGATGATTCTTTTTCTATATGATAGTTAGTACTTCACTGTGATCCAATTAAAATTGAATTAAGATCTGATAAGTAGGTTTTGAATTATTCGTAACACATTTTTTTGCTTACCTAATGCTAAGACACTCCGTTCTCTTTTAACATGTCTGTTCCCCACTTCAGCTGAATTAAGGCATTGCGTGCTGAGTGGCGGAACTCAACGCAGCGCTTTACCTTGTTACCAGAGCGAGGAAATGAAATACTAAATATTATATAATATTTTCATTTCTTTAAGTGGAATTCGATCCTACAACCTGTCGCGCTTACAATCGCGCGCTTGTGCCTCTGTGCCACGACAGGCCACAGGTTGAAATTTCGACTAATATATAATGAGAATTGTTATTATCATTATAGGACTCCTCTTTTTTTGATGTAGGTTAAAGAAAATCTACGATATATATCATTGAAATTTCACAAAAAGCAAGAACCATAGTACAAATACTCGTATTACGTATATAGCCAAATAATTTAATGATTTGTTTCGGTAAACTGCAAAGTTTTGTACGTGACTTGCGTTACCCAAGCTGGTATAATGTGAGAATCTCTTCAGTCTATCGTAATTCCTCCGTCTGGCTCGCGACCACTATCATGTCAAAGACGAACCGCCAAATATCTTATGATGTGTTCCGGTTCGATGGCATGTAAGCCAGGTTTTCCCCTATTCCACCCATCCTTTCCCCAAAATGTAGTGGTTCCGATAGCGGACTACTACATTGTCCTCCCCTTCCATCTGTATGCTCTAGGTTGGCAACGCATCTACAACGCCTCTGGTGTTGTAGATGTTCATGGGCGAAGGTAACCACTTACCATCAGGTGGTCCTTCTTCTCGTTTGCCATCAGTTATCCATAAAAAAAAAATAAAAAAAAAAAAAAATCTTGTTCAATGTGCATTTTTAGATATTTCGTGTTATTTTATCGTAATCTTTCTAAGGATGGAAACTACTGAACTAGTGAACGGATCTATATTAAACTTTACAATAACAAGTAACCCTGTAAATGCGTTAATAACGCATTGCGTAGTGACGTATATGTCACTTTATATAAACATGGATGTCAAACCATGGTAGTGTGTGTAATATTTATTTTATTAATGTACTGTATTTTATACATTATTTTTAGAAAATATAACTATTCTGCACTCCTTCGCTGTAACGACTATAAGTGTACCGAATTTCATGCTCCTCAGTTCGTGTAATTTTTGTAAAAAGGGAAACACAGTTTTTCCTTCACGTATTAAAATATAGGTATATATCAGAATAGCACATAAGCTACAACTTTTAAAGATTTTACCTAATTTGCCCATAATATAACGATAACTATCTAATTATATATAACGACTGTCGTGGCGCAGAGGCACAAGCGTGCGACTGTAAAGGCGACAGGTTGTGGGTTCGATTCCCACTCCAAGAAATGGCATTTTTCATTTCCTGAGTTTCCGCCACTCAGCACATGATGTCTCAATTCGGCGGAAAGTGGGGAACGGAGTGTCTTGACGCTAGGTTCTCTCTGAGTACCTTGATATACGGGGATAAGCGTGAAGTGAAAAATATAAATTTCCGGTACAAATGATCAATTGAACATAGGAACTGCAAATAGCTGAGTGCAGTACTTAATTATGAGCGCTTGAGCTTTTATAATAGTAGGTAATTTATGAACTTATTAAACTGAAAGTCTTAACCTACATTTTGATATATTTTTTTAAATACATACATATATATATATATATATATATATAAATACAAATACTCTGTAAAAATATATTTATATCAGGGTTTAAGAAAGTTCTAAGTTCGATTCCCACATTTTATTTTATGGATAACGCATAGCAAACGAGCAGAAGGACCACCTGATGGTAAGTAACCACTTCCAGGCGAAGGAACCACCTTCGCCCATATGAACATCTACACCACCAGAGATGTAGATGCGTTGCAGACCTATAGAACACAGAGGGAAGGGAAGGACAATGTAGTGGTCTGCTATCGGAACTATCAAATTTTGGGGAAAGGAAGGGTAGGAAAGGGGAAAACCTGGCTTACATGACATCGAACCGGAACACATCATAAGATATTTGGCGTTTCGTCTTTGGCACTATACCACCAAACAAAACATAGATAAAATAAATGTCGTATTTAAAAAAAAATCGTTTCTCTACTCTTATTAAATGAAGTGCAGCGTTAAGTTACGCCACTTATTATGCAATGGGTCCAATGCTGCCAAAAGCCAATGCCAATGCAGAAGATAAGCAAAGTTTAGCTCTAGGAAAAGCGTGAAATTTTAAGCCTAAAATAATTTTAGAATTTGAACATACCCAGATTCGAACCCATGCCTTATACAATCCGTCAAACGCTTCAGCCAACAGTTTGAAATGTCATCTGTTTATCCAGATTCTTCGCCTTAACACTAATCAGACTCTCACTACCCTGATATGCGGGGTAAAACGTGAAGGCTTTAAAATATATATTTTTTAAACTTCACGCTGCATCCCGAATATAACAGGGTAGGCAGAGGGAACCTGAGAACCTAGTGTTAAGACACTCCGTTCTCTTACAACAATTCCGTTTCCCACTATCCGCCGAATTGGCTTTAAAATATACCAGCAAATATTTTTTTTCCAATTGACTACATTCATTTATTTTTTTCAAAACATTTCGCACATAAAAAAGGGTAGAATTTCGAGCTTTTTCGATATATTGAGGTTAGTAGACCAGATCTCGTCATGCTTCAGTGGTTGACTGAATCCGTAGCATTTGATATAAATACGATACGGAAATATTATGTAAATATAATTCATACACATACGTGTACACAGTAGTTAAGTAATAAGCTTGGAGGTGAAGGTTCGATTCTTGGCTGACAAAACAAAGCATGGCATAGAGTTGCGTCACGCTATCTCTCGAATTTGGGGAAAACCAGGGAAAAGGAGTGTCTTGGCTCCAGGTTTCCTCTGACCGCCCTGCTGTGTAATAAAGCGTGACCCTATAAAACGTAATTTATTTATTTATTCATTTATTTATCCACCAACGTCAGTACATACAAGTAACATATTCAGTACACAGGACTTAATCTAGGTGTATCAAATATTTATAGGCAGATACATCAAGCTTAGTTAAAACAAAATAAATTCCTAAGTGCGAATAATATAGTAATAAGATAAGAAAAAAGAACACAAAAAAAATTGCAAGAGAATGACGTTAGAAAAAAATATTTAAGATGACTGGTATTTTGTATTTAACATTAATCGAATCTTATTGATTGAATCTATTTTTTTTTATACCATTCCGGTCTAACTAAAGACAGCTTCATGCTTTTTCTCACGTAGCACAGTAGTCAGAAAGAATCTAGAGTCAAGACATTCCGTTCTTCCCTTTCCATCCAAAATTGACAGACTACGAGTTAGTTATCCAAGTGGGAATCGAACCCACACACATCACATTTCAGTCAAGAAGCGGTCCCAGTGTGTCACGATGGCTTCAACCACTAATATAAACTTAGAGAGATAATTAAGATGTTTCGGCGGAAAGTGACGAACGGAATTGTTGTACGAGAAAGGAGTGTCTTATCACTAGGTTCTCGAGTTATCTCTGCCTACCCTGCTATATGCGAAACAGCGTAAAGCTAAGTATGTATGTATAGATTTATCAAGTAGTTTTTAAGTTATTCGTAATAAATGTACCTTTCAGAGCATTTTACTTGAAATCGGTTCTCCTTTTATTGAAATCGTCACTTTTCTCGACTTATCTGGTCTCTTTGACAACTTGTATCGCAGCAATAAATAAAGAACAATTGACAGACGCCTCAATCGAGTCGGAGACTGATAAATGTTCGTTCGAAACAGAAAACCGTTCTAAATTGATGAAGTGCGAATTGGAATTTTAGGTGGAATGTTCCGTACAGTTTTTTTCTTTATGTTTATGAATATTTTAGTTTTGTCTTTATATATAATATATATTTATATATAGCGTAGAGCCTAGCGTGTAGCGTAGCGTGTGGCGTAGCGTGTGGCGTAGTGTGTGGCGTAGCGTGTGGCGTAGCGAGTGGCGTAGCGTGTGGCGTAGCGTGTGGCGTAGCGTGTGGCGTAGCGTGTGGCGTAGCGTGTGGCGTAGCGTGTGGCGTAGCGTGTGGCGTAGCGTGTAGCGTAGCGCGTAGAGTAGCGTGTAGCGTAGCGCGTAGAGTAGCGTGTAGCGTAGCGCGTAGAGTAGCGTGTAGCGGATATAGCGTGGAGCTAAAAAATCTTTACATTGTATTATTTATTTTAAATACGCCTGTAGTGGCGCAGAGGCACAAGCGTGCGACTGTAAACGCGACAGGTTGTGGGTTCGATTCCCACTCTAAAAAATGAAGTATTTTCATTTTCTGGGTTTGGTAACAAGGCAAAGCGCGGCGTTGAGTTCCGCCACTCAGCACGCAATGCCTCAATCTGGAGGAAAGTGGGGAACGGAATTGTTGAAAGAGAATGGAGTGTCTTAACACTAGGTTCTCTGGTTCCCTCTGCCTACCCTGCTATATGCGGGATATAGCGTAAAGTTAAAAAAAAATAACAGCTTCACACTTTCCCATAACAGGATTATCAGAGAGAAACTCGTGTCAAGACACTCCGTTCTCCGCTAACTTAGTAGCGCTATATCTACGAAGAAAATATGTTTCATTCATCATTATTCATAGCAGGGTAGGCAGAGGGAACCTAGTGTTAAGACACTCCGTTCCCCACTTTCCGCTGAATTGAGGCATTGCATACTGAGTGGCGGAACTCAACGTAGCCCCTTGCCTTGTTACCAAACCCAGGAGATGAAAAATTCCATTTCCTGGAGAGGGAATCGAACCCACAAACTGTCGCGTTTACAGTTGTACGCTTGGGCCTCTGCGCCACAACAGGCGTAAGAAAATATGTAAAAGACAAAAACAAATTTACATAGAACGTCAAGTTAGTAAGCAAAATAAGTAATCAATACGATAAGACAAGTTGATAACTGAAAGTTTTGGAAGATTGAACGATAAAAAATTGGCTCTCTGCCTTCATCTCACCAAATGTATTTATTATGCCATCGTAGTACTATGGGTTCGATTCCCACTCACGTTAGTGATTAAAAAAAGCAGCTCCACGCTTTGTCCAGTAGCAGGGTATGAGAGAACCTGGTGTCTTTGGTCAAACCAGAAAGAAATGAAAATAATATAAATGTATTATTATTAGTTCTGGTAACAACGCCTTGATAACTGTCGCTAACCTGGTCATAAATTTACATAACAATTGGCTAAAAAAAAGAAAAAAAACGTCAGTTGGTGAGGATCTCACCATAGTTTTAAGATACAATTAGGTAGTTCTCAAATATGCTGCAAGTGTAATAAATAATAAATAAAAAAAAAAAAAAACAAAAGGCACGCTCAATTGTGAGCCCGTGAATGTAATTTAATTCATAAAAAAAAAAGTTCTGGTAACAAGGCCAAGCGCGGCATTGAGCTCCGCCACTTAGTACGCAATGCCTTAATTCGGCGGAAAGTGGGGAACGGGGTGTCTTAACACTAGGTTCCCTCCCCCAACACCTGCTATATGCGGGATACAACGTGACGCTATGTATGTATGTATATGTATAAAGATATTCTCATTCTCCGAATGGTTATTGATTGAATTTAAATTATTTCAGTTAGAGAAAACGCGGCGTTGAGTTCCGTCACTTGATATGTCTCGATTTTAATAACTATCTAATAAATAAAAACTCAAAAACTCTCGATTTTAATAAATAATAACTCAAAAACTGTCAACCTCCACCACCAAACCTCCCCAACCAACCAACTCAAAAAAGTCTACCTGTGACCACAGACTACTGTAAAGTGTTCGAAACGTCGGGTATCCAAAAATGTAATTTCGAATATAATTTCCCACTAAAATATACGCGATTAATCCGATTAAAATGAAATGTAAACGCAACAGGTTGTGGGTTCGATTCCCACTCCAGGAAATGTTAGTATTTTCATTTCCTGGTTTTGGTAATAAGGAAAAGCGCGGCGTTGAGTTCCGCCACTCAATACATAATGCCTCAATTTGGCGGAAAGTGGGGAACGGAATTGTTGTACGAGAACGGAGTGTCTTAACACTAGGTTCTCGGGTTCCCTCTGCCTACCCTGCTATATGCGGGATACAGCGTGAAGTTTAAAAAAAAAAATGCATTTAACTCAAAAACTACTTGTCAGATCTTAACTAAATTTAAAAAAAGAATCAACAATATTGTTTCACCCAGAAAAAAGTTAACACACATTATGTGTGTGGTATGTAGTATACAATCAAATTGGGTACCTCTACCTTTTTTATGAAGTCGGTTAGTAAAACAAAGACAATAATTGATAACAAAAGATAAAAGTGAAAGTTCTAGAAGGTTGTATGATAAAAATTTTGGCACTTTGCCTTCATCTTACCAAAGTTCTCCAGTATACCATTGGAAGCAACATAGACACCATGTCGGCTTACGCAACAATATTAGCTTATTTTGGTGTGAGTATAATATATATTTATTTATTTAGCTTCACGCTGTATCCCGCACATAGCAGGTTAGACAGAGGAAACCGGAGGACCTAGTATTAAGACACTCTGTGCTTTTTTACCATTCCGCCCCACTTTTCTCGAAATTGAGGCACTGCGTGCTGAGTGGCAGAGCTCAACACCGCGCTTTGCCTAGTTGCCAGAAGGAGGAAATGAAAATACTAAATAATAATATTTTCATTTCCTGGTGTGGGAATTGAACCCACACCCTGTCGCGTTCACACGCTTGTGCCTTTGCGCCTCGACAGGCCTCCACCAAAGTTCACCAGTATACCATTGGAAGCTTAATCCAACATGTCGGCTTAAGCAATTGTGTTAGCTTATATGGGTGTGAGTATAATATTTATATATAATAGCACGCTTTATCCTTCATAGCAGTAGTCAGAGAGAATCTAGTGTTAAGACACTCCGTTGTTCACTTTCCGCTTCAATTAGTATTGACCGGTGAAACTTAATAACACGCTTTGTCTGATCAGAGCGGAGAAAATAAAATAGTTTAACTATATATTTTTTCTCCAATCGGGAATCGAATCCACAACCACTTGAATTTACATTCATGTCATGCCACTGCGCTACTTTTTACCTATATAATAATAAAAAAAAAGCTTAAAAAATTTCATAAAATACCCCAATTCATGTAACTTTCACACACAAATATTATTTATGTAAATATCCATACGTATTTTTTGTTTGGTGGTAGGAGGTTCGTCCTCCGTCTGGCTCGCGACCACTATCATGTCAAAGACGAACCGCCAAATATCTTATGATGTGTTCCGGTTCGATGGCATGTAAGCCAGGTTTTCCCCTTTCCCACCCATCCTTTCTCCAAAATGTGGTGGTTCCGATAGCGGACTACTACATTATCCTCCCTTTCCATCTATATCCTCTATGGGCTGTATGTATGGGCTGTGTCTAGATGTTCATGGGCGAAGGTAACCACTTACCATCAGGCGGTCCTT
>JAKGSA010001575.1:0-26669 GCA_033558755.1 Philaethria dido | reverse complement strand
ACACTATGGCCAAATTATACAATTTTTTTTATAAATTGCAGCCTATATTATTCTGTAAAGTTTCATCTAAATCCGTTCAGTAGTGTTTGCGTGAAAAAGTGACAAATATTCTATTTTCAGCTTCACGCTTTACCCCGCATAGCATGGTATACAGAACCTTGTGTTAAGACACTCCGTTCTCCTCTTTCTGTCTAAATTAGAAGCTTTGTGTGTAGAGTTGCGTAACTCAACGCCGCACTTATAATCATAGGATTTAATTAATTAACCCTAAACTTGTTACATCAACAAGATAATGCTAGGCTGGTATTTGTTAACAAACAGCAGATGACCTTTAGAAGATAAGTAAACCCAATATCTCAATAGGGTGAGATCACCATAGAAAAAACAGTGAAATACGCATGCGTTGAATGGTGTTTCGATGTCAACATGGCACTAAGAGTACTAAATTAAATCTTAATAAATTTAGGATTATAAATATATATATATATATATATATTGCCTGTCGTGGCGCAGAGGCACAAGCGTGCGACTGTAAAAGCGACAGGTTGTGGGTTTGATTCCCACTCCAGGAAATGGAATTTTTCATTTCCTGGGCTTGGTAACAAGGCAAAGTCCGGCGTTGAGTTCCGACACTCAGCACGCAATGCCTCATTTCGGTGGAAAGTGGGGAACAGAGTGTCTTAACACTAGGTTCCCTCTGCCTACCCTACTATATGCGGAATACAGCGTTTTTCTGTTTCAGTAAGGTATAGCGCGGCGTTGAGTTACACCACATAATGAATCGAATTGAGACCACAAATGGAGAGCGGAATATCTTCACACTAGGTTCTCTAATAACTCTGTTATGTAAATATAGCGTAAAGCTGAAAAAAAATGTAAATCATTATATATAAATTATTTTCATCTTTCCGGCAGAGTGATCCATAGCGCGGCGTTGAGTTCCGTCAAACAAAACTTAACGTCTCAAATCAAGCGGAAAGTGGAGAACGGAGCGTCTTCACTTTTTTCATATTATCACAGGGTTTTCATATTACCCTGTTGATGAGTGATAAAGCGTAAAACTAAAATTTAATTTGTCATGTGAAATAAAATGCGGCGTTGAGTTCCGCCAAACAAAACGAAATGTCTCAAATTCGGGCAAAACGTGGTAAACGCAGTATCTACCTTTACACTAGGTTTACACTTCCCCATAACAGGATTGTCAGAGAGAAACTCGTGTCAAGACACTCCGTTCTCCGCTAATCTAATAGCGCTATATCTACGAAGAAAATATACCCCTAACTTGCTATGTAGAATAAAATCTAAAGCTACTTTTAAAAGTCCATAATTTTATAATATTTCTTTCAGCTCTACTTCCTCTTCATGCTGATCTTCTTCATCATACTGTGCCTTATATGTGTACTAGTACTATTATACTATCATCGGAAAGAAGGCTTAACTTGTGACCTACCAGAAGATACTCCCATCAACCGTTGTATTGACCAACCTTCCACATCGAGAGCTACGGATTCCTTTTAAAAAAAATCAAAAAAATTTTGGAAAAGTTATGAAATGACTATTATATGCCTTAGATGACCATTTAAACTCTGGTTAAAGCTATAACTTAAAATAACCTAATTATTTATGTTATGTAAGATTTTCTTAAATTACCTTTGAAAGATAAAGAATACGGAATCTCACTCCACAAACCTTCGAGATATATCTATATAAAGCTGTTCCATGACTAAAATAACTGAGTAACAGAGAGACAGCAACGCACAACCGAAACTATTGGACGTAAAGTTGTAATTTATCAAGTAAAAAGAATGAAAGCGAAAAATAATATTTTACGTTTCACAGCTGAAACTAATATTGAAGAACGGTACGATGAATTCATAAAATTGAAATTACGGACTGAGAACCTCTTTTAAACAACGAAGATGATTTTAAAGCTGTATTTATGTACTTAGTACATACATACATACATAGCTTCACGCTGTATCCCGCATATAGCAGGGTAGGCAGAGTGAACGTAGTGTTAAGATACTCTGTTACCCACTTTCCGAAGAATTGACGCATTGCGTGCTGAGTGGCGGAACTCAACGCCGCGCTTTGCCTTGTTACCAAACCAGGAAATAAAAACCATTTCAGGAGTGAATCGGACCCACAACCAGTCTTGGTCAGGTTGGTTTCAGACTTGTTCCTCTGCGCCCGACAGGCGTTGTTACTTAGTGAATTCCATGATTGTGTGGACTACATCCTGAATAACTTCTTGAAAGAATATAGTGGCTTTTAAGCTAAAAAAATACTGTTACCTAAACTAGATTAAAGACAATAGTTTGAAAAATACTTCAACAGTTTGTAAAAATACTAATACATGGCTTCCGTGCCTTGCCAAGATTGGGTTACAGAGAGAAGTTTGGAGAGTGTCTGGGACATACGACACAAGTGTAGGTGTAAGGGGCCCCTTTAAAATGCACATTAACGTTCACCTCCACTGTCCACTCCTCTCTCTCTACCTAACCAAATTTGAAAGATCCTACTAGCTGCCTTCGAAATATATTGCTGAACGAACTCACATGATAGTTTTTTACAAAGGCCGAGAGCTTTTCCAATAGATTATAAAAATTTTGCGGTTATACCTCCAGTGCCTTTTTTTTTTTTTTTTTATGAATAACGGATGGCAGACGAGCAGGACCACCTGATGGTAAGTGGATTTATCGCCCATGAACATCTACACCACCAGAGATGTTGTAGATGCGATTTATAACCACCTAGAGGATAGAGACGGAAGGGGAGGATAATGTAGTAGTCCGCTATCGGAACCACCACATTTTAGGAAAAGAATGGGTGGGAAAGGAAAACCTGGCCTGCCTACCTCTACTATGCGTATAAATTAACTCTTAATCTATTTAAAAGTAAAATTGCTGATAAGTATGTTGGTTGGTAGCTTCATGAACTGACAATACTGACAATTTATGTTGAAATAATTGAAAGTGCTTCGTCGACGTCGTCGTCGTCAGCCAGAACACGTCCACTGCTGGACATGAGGCCTCCCCATAGATCGCCATGTAGCACGACTGGATGCCTCCTGCATCCAGCGCTTTCCACAATTTGGACTAGGTCGTCGGTCCATCTAGTAAGGGGGCCGTCCCACGCTACAAAGTGCTAAAGTGCTTATACTAGACTATTTGAATAAGAATATTTAGATTTTGTAATAATAGGATAAAAAAATTTGAACGCAGCGGATCTTGAACCCGCGCCTCTTGGAAACAAATCCAACCGCTAAGCCATACGTTCTTATCAGCTGGAATTGTTATACGCTTGTCATAACTTACGGTTTTAAGAATCGAGTTCAATTTTTTTTATACGTTTTTTAAAAATGTTTTTTTGTATTGTAAATGTGTGTTTAACACTTTAAAAATACTAGTGTCCCCGTTGACGCGTTAACAACGCGTTGTCTGGAGCAATGTATGTGTCACTTTATATAAACATGGATGTCAAACCATGGTAGTGTGTGTAACATTTACTTTATTGATTTAATATACTTTTAACAGATTATTTAAAAAAAATGTTACCATTTTTCACTCCTTCTCTATATAAACTATAAGTGTGCCAAATTTCAGACTCCTCCGTCCGTGTAATTTTCGTAAAAATGGGTATAAAGTTTTGGCTTCACGTATTTATATATAGATAAAGAATAAGCCTTAAGGTGTTATGACATGTGAAACCTAAATATTATAAGCATTAATAAATATTTATATATTTATGAATTTTTTTTTTTTAATTACAAAAATCAAATTGTGAGCCACAACAGTCAGACACAATCTCACTGCGCCAGAATTACCTCTAGTCCTAACTATGAGTAATATTTAAAAAAAGGTTTTTTTTTAAACTTCACGCTGTATCCCGCATATAGCGGGGTAGGCAGAGGGAACCAGAGAACCTAGTGTTAAAACACTCCGTTCTCTATCAACATTTCCGTTCCCCACTTTCCGCCAAATTGAGGCATTGCGTGTTGAGTGGCGGAACTCAACGTCGCGCTTTGCCTTGTTACCAAACCCAAGAAATGAAAATACTAAATTTTACATTTCCTGGAGTGGGAATCGAACCCACAACCTGACGCGTTTACGCGCTTGTGCCTCTGCGCCACGACAGGTGTTAAAAAAGGAAATCAACTTCAAATTAAAAATACTAAGAATTATTACGACAACACAATTATTACGAATAACTTAAAAACACATCACATCACAAGTAAATTTTTATGAAACCACAATCAAAGCACTAGCTATCAATACAAAAAATAATTATCAAAATTTGTTCACCCTTTGTCAGGGGTCTTCACTCTCCTCCCTTTTGGGGGAGGAAGGGTGATGGCTTCAGGCTCTTAGGCCTATGGCCATGGGTGGATGTTCACCCTTTAAAAATGTATGCCATAACACACAAAAAAAAACAATCGAATTGGGAACTTCTCTTTTTGGGAAATTGGTTAAAAATTTCAACATAGAGACATTGCCACAACATTATCTGTAAAGTGTCAGTTTGAACGGCGCTTGTTATTTTGCCTCATAATAGAAATATATTGAGTTTATTGTCACCCGTAAATTGGATAGCAGTTTTAGAATTTACCCCGTCATTTTGTTATACAAAATTCTTAACCGACTTTTAAAAAAGTTGAAGTTATTAAAAAACGCCTGTCGTTGCGCAGAGGCACAAGCGTACGACTGTAAACGGGACAGGTTGTGGGTTCGATTCCCACTCCAAGAAATGGAATTTTACATTTCCTGAGTTTGGTAAAGGCAAAGCGCGACGTTGAGTTCAGCCACTCAGCACGCAATGCCTCAATTCGGCAAGTGGGGAACGGAGTGTCTTAACACTAGGTTACCTCTGCCTACCCTGCTATATGCGGGATACAGCGTGAAGCTATGTATGTATGTAACAATATAAAAATTGACTGTAGCGTTTGGCGCTCCGTTCTCTCTGTCTACCCCGCTAGGGATAAAGCGTGAAGTTAAGTAACTGAGTAAGTATACAAATTTGAACGCAGTGAGTATAAGAATTTCGACTTAATCTGATAAGAATGTTCTCAGTTTCCCATGTGGACGGGGTTAGAATGCAATTCTGCCGCTGGGTAGCGTCCCGTAAGAGGAGGGTACCCCAGTAGTTAGGTGGTAGGAGATTATCTCCTCCCTTCCATCTACTCTCTAGACTCGCAACGCATTTACAAATCCTCAGGTGTTGTAAATGTCTATGGGCGAAGATAACTACTTACCATCAGGTCCTTCTGCTCGTTTGGCTCCTTTGATCAATAAAAAAAAAGTATGGCTTAGCGGCGGAAGTGGTTGGACAGTTTCCAAGAGGCGCGTATTCGAGTTCCGCTGCGTTCAAACTTTTATACGTTTTTTAAAAAAAAAAAAAAAACGTTTTTCTTTTCCTAAGTGTATGATTAATACTTTGAATTATCAAAAATAATATAACTCGACTGTTTTTGTATGTTACTGCATAACTTTTTTACTGGATAAACAACTTTTGGTGATTCTTGTTTTATATGATAGCTAGTGCTTTTGATGTGATCTTTTCTCTAAATTTAGTTAAGATTCGACTTATTCTTTTTTTTTTTTTTTGATAACGGATGGCAAACGAGCAGAAGGACCACCTGATGGTAAGTGGTTACCTTCGCCCATGAACATCTACAACACCAGAGATGTTGTAGATGCGTTGCCAACCAAGAGGATACAGATGGAAGAGGAGGACAATGTAGTATTCCGTTCTCGGAACCACCACATTTTGGGGAAAGGACGGGTGGGAATGGGAAAACCTGGCTTACATGCCATCGAACCGGAACACATCATAAGATATTTGGCGGTTCGTCTTTGACATGATAGTGGTCGCGAGCCAGACGGAGGACGAACCTCCTACCACCAAAAGAATTCTTTGACTTAGTCTTTGAGTTATTCGTGATAATTGTACTTTTAATGTATTTTATTGGAAATCCGTCTCTTTTTTGTAAAAATTTCAACTATGTAATACAAAATTTCATTTAATATGTGTAATAATTACGAGAATCAAAGATTTCATTATGTTAACCAGTACTAGACGGACTGGAAAACAACAATTTAATTTTCCAACTGACCATTTTGAATAAGATATTCATCGCATGCCTTCCCTTTATTAAAATTTCAGCTCTGTCCTGAACATTACTCAAGCTAAATCTAAAAAGGAAGACTCAAATCTGACGTTTTTGTTAAAGGCATTTTTAATTTATGTACAGGTTTTCTTTGTTTAAACACGTGGCGCAGAGGCACAAGCGTGCGACTGTGAACGCGACAGGTTGTGGGTTCGATTCCAACTCCAGAAAATGGCATTTTTCATTTCCTGGGTTTGGTAACAAGGCAAATCGCGGCGTTGAGTTCCGCCACTCAGCACGCAATGCCTTAATTCGGCGAAAAGTGGGGAACGGAGTGTCTTTACAGAGTATAAGAATAATATCAGAACTATATTTACAGTAAAGATCAGAATGATATATACAGTAAATGTCAGAATTATATTTACAGTATTTTCACTTTGGTAATGCGGCGTTTTGGTATTACGGCGTTGAGTTCCGCCACTTAATACGCAATGTCTTGCATTTAAGCGGTAAGCGAATGGAGTGTTTTCACACTAGGTTCGCTCTACCTTGCTAGCGCCATAAGGCTGGAAGCTAAGCGGCCTTATGCCAGCAGGTATACTGGCAGATGGCCAAATACTATCTATGTGATATTCATTCCACGCCATTAAAGACTTAATCTAATAGTCTATACTGCTAGATGTTGCATTTTGGAAGAAGCAGATAATGTCAATATTCGAGACATAGGTAACGCCGCGCTTTGCCTTGATAGTGCGGAGAAATGAAAGTGTTGCCAAAGTTTAATAAAATACTTTTATTAGTGATAATGTTCATGATAAATTTAAAGTAGAAATTGTAAATAATTTTATATAAAGTAATGTTCTTAAAATGGTAATAAAAGAAGTGTTTCTAATGTTACGTTTTAGAAGGTACAATCATAAGAACCAAGTAAATTTAGTGGGGTTGCGTTCTATAAAAGCGAAGAAAGTCACATTAGAAGCTTACCTTTACTGTGAAGCCGTCGAGATCCAAGTAAATAAGTATAAAGTTTTTTTTTATTGGTGGTAGGTTCGTCCTCCGTCTGGCTCACTGACCACTATCATGTCAAAGACAGACCGCCAAATATCTTATGATGTGTTCCGGTTCGATGGCATCCAAGGTTTTCCCATTCCCACCCGTCAACTCCCCAAAATGGTGGTTCGAGAACGGAATACTACATTGTCCTCCTCTTCCATCCTGTATCCTCTGGGTTGGCAACGCATCTACAACATCTCTGGTGCTTGGTATGTAGATGTTCTTAAAGAACGAAGAAAGGTATCCACCCACCATCAGGTGGTCCGCTTCTGCTCGTTGCCATCTGTTATCCATAAAAAAAAAAAAAAAAAAAAAAAAAAAAAAATAATAAAGTGTTAGCAATAAGTAATACTGAATAAGAAAGAGTTGAAGTTATTGTAGTGTAGCCAATTTATAGAAAAGTGAATGTTTAGGAGTATGAAGATAGTGATAGTGATAATAAAATCCTTTACCCTGTGGAGAGTAGTGAGTTTTCCTTTCAAAAATATTGTAAACATTATTATAATTATTCCCATTAATGGGAATCGAACCCACGATCACGTTTACAGTCAAACTTTACCTTGGCGTAACTGTCATAAAAATGACAAACCATAATAAATATCCCATATAAATCATATAATAAACTTTTAAAATACCAGAACAGTGTTTTCTTTGGCTATTTTTCTTACACTTGCTAAGCACTTTGCTGTCCCGTGACAATTTATAGCTTTATTGTCTTCTACAGAAGTTTAGAGGAGAGAAAAAGGTTACTGGTTGAGACTTGAAATAATTACTACTTTGGACGAAATGTTGAAACAAGCTGAATTTTTTTGTTATGTTTTCGTGTTTTTTTTTAAATTTGATTTACATACCTAGGCTAAGAAAAATATATATTTTTTATTTTCAACATTATGGGGAACGGAGTGTCTTAACACTAGCTTCTCTCTGCCTACTCTGCTATACGCGGGATACAGCGTGAAGCTATGTACGTATATATAAAGTGTTGATCACACACTTAGTCAACGAAAAATACTTCCACTCCAGAAAATGTTTCATTTCTTCACTAGGCAAAGCGCGGCGTTGAGTTCCGCCACTCAGCACGCAATGCTTCAATTCGGTGGAAAGTGGGAAACAGAGTGTCTTAACACTAGGTTCTCAGGTTCCCCATGCCTGTCCTACTATATGCGGGATACAGCGAGAAGCCAAAAAAAATGTATAAAAACTGAAACTCAGCGCTGCTCGAACCTTAGCTTCTGGAAACCATTCAAGTGTTCTGATCACTAAACCATGCTTTCTTATCCAGCTTCGTTGAAAGTCTTATATGCTTGTTACAAATTATTTTTATTGTTAGCATGTCTTTAGAGATGTTTACAAATTTCTACTACCCATAAATTATTTCTAAAAAAATCATTTTGCAAGAGAGAACGCTATTTATTAAGCATTTTTGATATTTTAAAGTGTTAATCATGCACTTAGAAAAAGAAAAATTCCTAATTCAAACAATCAGATTCGAACTCATAACCATTGTGTTTGACGGACATACTTCGTTCCGCTGCGACGGGATAGCCTACTTTAATATGATATATATATATATATATATATATATATATATATAGAGAGAGAGAGAGAGAGAGAGAGATTCTAAAAATAAGCAGTCCACATAAACACATATCGAACCACAACCATCATGCACACAGCAAAATAATTCCACTGTGCCACGATAGCTTTCTTTTACATATTGAAATGAATATTAGGTTCTAACATATATATTTTGAAACGTGGGAAGGCATCCAACCGGAACGGACAAGATGAAGGACGCTACGTTCTTCAAATTCTAACCTGAATATGTGTTGTATCATATTATATACTAACTGTAACCCGCGACTTCGTCCATATAAAATTTAATGTCCACATAAAGTGATATTGAATTAAAATTATGATATCAGAAGAATTTTTTTTTAAATAAAATTAGCTTAAGTTACTTCTTATTACATCAGCTACCTGTCAGTTAAACTCCTGTTAAAATCGGTCCAGCCATTTCAGAGAAACAGCCATTTCAAGAAAAAACAGACAGACAGACAAACAAATATATGTACCGTAGATATATTCATATGCAAGTAGTAAAAAACGGTTACTTTAATATTACAAACAGATACTTAATAAATTACAATTTTATTTCTTGATAAATGTATATATGAATAAATAGTTTCATATTAACAAAACAGTCGAGCGGCGTTGTGTTCCGCCACTCAGCACGCAATGTCTCAATTCGGCGGAAAGTGGGGAACGGAGTGTCTTAGCACTACGTTCTCAGGTTCCCTCGCATTTTCCCTTACTAGAGCAGAGAAATACAAATAATTTTAATATAATCATTCCCCGAGTGGGATTCGAACCCACAAGCAATCACGCTTACAATCAAGCGTTGTCTCATTGCTACGATGGCCTCAAACCTGTGTCCTTCACCCTAGTATGAAATACCATAACGATTCCAAACATAGTATTATTTTATACTAGTGGCCTCGGTGACGCGTTAATAACGCGTTGTCCTTAGTAATGTACCACTTTGTATAAACTTAGATGTCAAACAATGGTAGTGTGTGTAACATTAATTGTATTAATTTAATATACTTTTTATGCTTTATTTAAAAAAATTGCATTCTACAATTCTTCTCTATATAAACTATAAGTGTGCCAAGTTTCATGCTCCTCCGTTCGCTTAATTTTCGTGAAAATAGGTACAAAGTTTTTCCTTCACATATATATATATTTATATATAGATAATAATTTGTTCTTAAAACGCTTTTCGTGTAACATAAAATAGGGAAATAAGTCTCACGGGTGACATAATTCTGACCATATAATAAAAATGATAATCATCGTATGTTTAAGCATATACTGTATTTTTAAGTGTCTGCTTATATTTTTACTGGGTGAATCAATTATGATAAGCACGACAGGTTGTAGGTTCGATTCCCACTGCAGGAAATAAAAATGTTAAATATTTATAATAATTAATAAATAGTTTTTTCATTTCCTCGCGTCGTTGAGTTCCGCCACTCAGCACGCAATGCCTCAATTCGACGGGAAGTGGGGAACGGAAATATTAAGAAAACTGACTGTGTTTACACTAGGTTCCCTCTGTCTGCCCTGCTATGTACGGGATACAGCGTGAAGCTAAAAAAATGCATTGTTATGCATGTGCATGTTCGAGGAGATCAATTAAAGTCGACGGTCGGGTAAGCACTCCTTTTATTTCCAGGTATGCACGGTATTTATAATTTTAGAGGAACCAATCACAATCATCTTTTATTATTCACATACTAAATGTACGCCAATCAGCGTTGACCTTTTCATACTAAATCTACGCCAATCAGCGTTGACCTTTTCTAAATCTACGCCAATCAGCGTTGACCTTTTCACGGCCAATCAGGGACGGCCAATCAGAGACGGCCAATCAGGGACGGCCAATCAGGGACCGCCATCCTTGTTCCTCGGTGAGCTGACACACGTTACCGCGTTGCGCGCTTAGTTTTGTTGTGCACCCCACAACATACATACATAGCTTCACGCTGTTTCCCGCATATAACAGGGTAGGCAGAGGGAACCTAGTGTTAAGACACTCCGTTCTCCACTAAAAAAAATCATACAATTATTTATCTAACTGGGATTTGAACCCACAAATGATCGCTTTTACAGCCACTGCGCCAATGGTCACAGTATAGTTTAATAATGCAGAACTAAATAACATTATTCACTGCAATTTCAAACCAAATGTTGACTTTTAGTTATTAGATGTCCACACAAGCGAGAGTCCTCTGAGAGGTGCAGTGGAATAATATGGTAATAACGTATATAATAGCTTTTCTGTTTTGGTTATACTTAATAGGATTAGCTATGAGTTGGTGACGCTGGCCAAAGTTCTGAATAGGTTCTCATGATTCCCCACTCCAGAAAATGTAAAGTTTTGTATAATATTTATGCTTGGTGGTGGTAGGGAGGTTCGTCCTCCGTCTGGCTCGCGACCACTATCATGTCAAAGACGAACCGCCAAATATCTGTAAGCCAGGTTTTCCCCTATCCCACCCATCCTTCTTTCCCAAAATGTGGAATCTGATAGCGGACTACTACATTTGTCCTCCCCTTCCATCTGTATCCTAGGGTTATAACGCACCTACAACGCCTCTGCGTTGTAGATGTTCATGGGCGAAGCGGGGTAAATCACTTACCATCAGGTGGTCCTCTGCCTGCTCTGCCATCAGTTATCCATAAAAAAAAAAAAAAAAAATTCGCTTCTGGGCTTAAGAAGGCAAAGCCGACGTTGAGTTCCGCCTCCTCACCGCGCAAAACCTCAATTCGGCATAAAAATCTTGACATCGGTTCTTAGGTTCTTCTGTCTACCCTTGCTATATGCGGACACAGCGTGAAGCTAAAAATCCCTTCTTACGAGGTCATCATGGCGTTTAAGGCGTCTAACTGTAAACATAATTGCTGGTATATATGAGGAAAACAAAAGAAGGAAATTAGATATTACGGAGAACAGTGTTAAATATTTAAAATAATTAATAATAAATAGTTTTTTTCACATCCTCGCTCCGGGTAATACTGAAAGCGCGGCGTTGAGTTCCGCTACTCAACACGCAATGCCTCAAATTGGCACAGAAAGTGGGAAACGGAATTGTTGTAAGAGAACGAAGTACCCCGAATATCTGGTTCTCTGGTTCCTCTGCTTACCCTGCTATATGTGGGATACAGCGTGAAGTTAAAAAAAAAATGTTGGAATTGTTACCTACATACTTGTAGAGCATGAAACATAATTAGATAGAATATTTTTCTTATCCCAACTCATCTAAAAGAGCTAGCTAGCTAAGCTTAAAAAGAGTGTACCTAGTATCAAGATACTCCACGTACAGGATTCATGAAACAATAAAATTAAAATCGACAAAAATGGAGAACGGGTGTCTTAACACTATGTTAACGTTAATACTTGTATACTTGTAAAACAAGCTTCATTACATACGTACATAGCTTCACGCTGTATCCCGCATATAGCAGGGTAGGCAGAGGGAACCTTAGTGTTAAGAAACCTGTCTCTACTTTTCACCGAATTGAGGCATTGCGCTGAGTGGCGGAACTCAACGCCGCGCTTGTAACCAAACCCAGGAAATGAAAAATTCCATTTCCTGGAGTGGGAATCGAATCCAAAACCTGTTGGGTTTACGGTCACACGTTTGTGCCTCTGCGCCACGACAGGCTATAATATATAATATATATATCTATAAGGAAAGTAGAATTTAAAAGCAAGGCGGGCAAGCTTTGTGTTATTTGAATTTCATGCTCAAGGTATTCAGAGCAGGATTGAGGCACTTACTACGGAAATGAGGGAACGACCGGCTACATCCGGTCGCCGTGCTGCCGCGCTGCACCAATCTAATGTCATTGTGCATACGAACTTAGTATTCTGTTGTCGATTGCGATTCTATGAATGCTTTGGATGCACTTTAAGTGGATAGTGAAGAGCGGAGAGATGGGTCATTAGTTATCTGTGTTGATGCGACATTCTAGGATGTTTTGTAATTGCTATGACTATGGTGAATATGTTGTCAAAGTCAAAGTCAAAGTCAAAGTCAAAGTCAAAGTCAAATAATTTTATTCAAAATAAGAAGTTACAAGCTTCATTTTTTGAACGTCAAATAATTTACTTTGACTTTGACTTTAATATGTTGAAAGCATCACAGTGGGATACTGATTGAATGTAAACATGGTTGCTGGTTTGATTCCCGCTCGGGACTTTTTTAACTTATCGCTTTATTCCGCAATGCAAAGTAGACACTCAGTTCTCCACTTTTCACCTGAATTTCTCTTTTATATATTAAATAGCAGAACTCAATGCTACTCTTTTTCTTACTAGAGTAGAGATAATATAATTATTACCCTGAGTAGAAATCGAATCCACAACTGCATTTACAGTAAACATTCCACTGCGCCACAATGGCGAATAATGAAAGCGTCTAACAATATACTTTTACAATGCTATCCTATTATTTTTAATTATGCATAGATAACATAAAATTTTAGAACGAGCTTTAACCTTTTATCCGTTGGGATCGGTTAAAATAAACGATACATAATTAATTTTGTATTTATATTGTATGTATTATCGATACCTTTATGGCTCAATTGAGTATTTCATTGGGTGTTGTGTGGGTTCGAATACTAGCTGAGCTTGACGCTTTATCTCGTGGCAAGGTAGTCAGAGAGATAACACTCCATTCTCCACTTTTCGCCTGAAGTCAAGACATTACGTAACGAATATTAGAACGACGGGAATTAAATATTAATTTAAATATTACCATTTCCAACCATACATACATACATTTGTGGGAATCGAACCCACAATGGGTTTTGACGTCAAAATTGTAGCTCTTCAGTATGGAAACAAGGACTTTAATAGCAATATTAAATATTTAGTCAAGCTAGTTTATATTTGATTTATGCTTGTCGAAATTGTGGAACATTTATATGATCTATTACACTTCGAATTACGTCCAATGAAATAATAAATAAGTTCGTAGTTAGTGTACTGAGCTTACGATAATGTGACATGGTAAGAGAGTGGGTCTCAGCTATTTAATAAATCTAGAAATTTGAGGCTTTTGTGGCGCAGTGGGATAAAGTTTGACTGTTACCAATTGGGATGTGGGTCTGATCCCCACCGGGGGAATGATTATTTAAAATTTCTTTTGATCCTCTGGAAAAGACAGCGCAGTGTTGAGCTTTTAACTGTACGTCTCTCTCAGATTCCCGGATTCTCGTCCCTGGATTCGGGACGGAAAAATAGAGAATAGACGTTTCATTTCGGTAAAGTGTGGGTTAAAGAAATTTGAAATTAAAAAAAAAAATCCTCAAGTGAGAATCAAACCAACAACCTAGCAGACAATGTCCTATTGCGCCCATGGCCTCAACATCTTCATCTTAATTTTAGCAATTACAAACATATCCCAGAGTGTCCCAACGTCGTATAGTACAGATAACTAATGACCCATCTCTCCGCTCTTCATTTTCCACTTAAAGTAAATTCAAAGCTTTCATAGAATCGCAATCGGCCACAGAATACTAAGTTCGTATGCACAATGACATTAGATTGGTGCAGCGCGGCAGCACGGCGACCGGATGTAGCCGGTCGTTCCCTCATTTCCGTAGTAAGTGCCTCAATCCTGCTCTGAATACCTTGAGCTTGAAATTCCAATAACACAAAGCTTGCTCGCCTTCATTTAAAATTGTAATGGCCTTATATACATATATATTATATATTATAGCCAATAGCGCAGTAACAGCTGTCGTGGCGCAGAGGCACACGCGTGCGACTGTAAACGCAAGAGGTTGTGGATTCGATTCCCACTCCAGGAAATGATTTTTTTTATTTCCTGGGTTTGGTAACAAGGCGCAACTCAGCACGCAGTGCCTCAATTCAGCGGAAAGTGGAAAACGGAGTGTCTTAACTAGCTTCCCTCTGCCTACCCTGCTATATGCGGGATACAGCGTGAAGCTATGTATGTGTGTGCAGTGGACCATCTGACTGTAAGTGTGATTGCTTGTTCGATTCTCACCTGGGAAATGATTATGTTTCTTAAATTATTCATTTATCAGTTAGAAGTAAAAAGTACGGCGTTGAGTTCCTCTCATCACGAAATATCTCTAATTAAGATGGAAAACAGAAAACGTGTAGTGTCTAAATGATCAGGTTCACCCAAACTGTTTGAAGAAGCGTGAAGCTACTTTTATTATTTTACCTCCCTTTTCATTCTTGCTAAACAAAAACGCGGTGTGTTTTTTTTGTTTTTTGAACTCTCACGCTGTATCCCTTGCATATAAAGGGAAAGGTAGGTAGGAACTCTGACCTAAAGTGTTAAGACACCCCGTTTTCTTACAACAATTCCTTTCCCACTTTCCAGAGATTATGTGCAGTGATTATTTCTGTGCGGTTGAGTGGTAGAACTCAACGCCGCGCTTTGTTGCCTTGTTGGCCAAGCCCAAAAAATGAAAAATACTTAATTTCTGAGTGGAATCGAACTCCACAACCTGCCGCTTTTTACAGTCGCACACTTGTGCTCTGCGCCAATGAAAGCACAAACGCGGTGTTAAGTTACGTTTTCATTAAACGCATTACGTCTTGAACTGAAGTGGAAATCAGTAAGTAGAGTGTCTTTAACACTGTAGGCAATACCTTAAATGACCTTCTTTCATATAAAAATTCATAAAAATTCTAATATTAAAAAGTCTTTTGAATCTCACCAAAATATGCATTTTTATGTAACTTTTTATATAATTAGAGCTTTTACTTCTTGACATCGAGGTACTGGTGATTGACATACAACCGTATACGGGTTCATTTCTTTTCATTTTGGGCTTGGCGCCAAAAAACCTTGTTTTTTTAAATTACAAAGTTATTTTCGCAAAATTTTTTGGCAAATTCTAAATTTTTTTTATGGATACCGGATGGCAACGAGCAGAAGGACTGCCTGATGGTAAGTGGTTTACCTTCGCCCATGAACATCTACACAACACAAGAGATGTACTAGATGCGTTGCCAACCTAGAGGATAAATACGGATGGATAATGTAGTAGTTCATCGGAACCACCTCACATTTTCGGAAAGGATGGTGGAATGGGAAAACCCGTTTTACATGATATCATCGAACTGAACATATCATAAGATATTATTTGGCGGTTCGTCTTTGACATTGATAGTGGTCGCAGGAGCCAGATTTGGAGACGAACCTCCTACCACCAACATACATACATACTACTCTATAAATAAAAATTAAACATTTAAAAACAGAATGTACCCTTGGGCATAATGCTTATGTAATTAATATATTAACAAGAAATGAAAACTGGACTCTTTAAACAAAATGCACAAAAAAGTTATTACGAACATTATTACGAATAACTCAAAAACTACTCTTGGGATTTTAACTAAATTTTGTGTGGTATCACATCAGAAGCACTACTTATCATATAAAAAAAGAATCATCAAAATAATTTTACATAGTAAAAACGCCTGTCATGGTGCAGAGGCACAAGTGGGTTGTGGGTTCGATTCCAACTTCAGGAAATGGAATTTTTCATTTCCTGGTTTTGGTAACAAGGCAAAGCGCGGCGTTGAGTTCCGCCACTCAGCGCGCAATGCTTCAATTCGGCGGAAAGTGGGAAACAGAGTGTCTTAACACTAGGTTCCCTCTGCCTACCCTGCTATATACGGGATTCAGCGTCATGTTATGTATGCATGTAGTAAAAAGTTATGCGGTAACACAAATAAAATCCGTCAAGTAAAGCTTAATTAAAAGCATTGTAAGAAGTACGAGCTCAAATCCTGAAAATGTTACAAATTTAAAGGACGAAAGCCCCTTTAAATTGCGTATTAAGCCTTCCTCTTTCCACCGTAATTCGAGACATTACGTGTTACGCAGCGTAACTCAACGCTGCGCTCTGTCTTACCAGACTGATGAAACAAAAATAATTTTAAAAAATCATTCCTCCAAAAGGGGATCGAACCCACCGCCATAAGATAATAAAGAAAGCCGAAACTTGGTATGTAGGCTCCTTGGGGAGGGTAGGGTAGCACTAAAAGAAGATTTCTCAAAATTACTATACATAGCTTCACGCTGTAGTCCCCATATAGCAGGGTAGGCAGAATGAACCTAGTGTTAAGACACTCCGTTCCTCACTTTCCGCCAAATTGAGGCATTGCGTGCTGAGTGGCGGAACTCACCGCTTTTGCCTTCTTATCAAACCCATGAAATGAAAAATTTCATTTCCTGGAGTGGGAATCGAATCCACAACCCATCGCGTTTACAGTCGCACGCTTGTGTCTCTACGCCACGACAGGCGTCAAAATTACTATAAAAATTGAAAAATATAACGAGCTATAAAAACTAAAAAAAGGGTTTTAGCTTCCATAATCCACGAACGAAGTCGCGGGATACAGCTAGTAATATTTATGAAAAAAAGTCATACTCAGAAAATGTAATATGATATGAAATATTAATACACCGTGTGTCAATATGTCGCCATAAGTGCCACTGGAACAAATCTCTTTCACGTGGAACGTGGAAATAACAATTCTTTCATCTTTATACTTGTGTGGTTCATTTTTGGTATTGCTTACAAGCTTTTCTATAATATATACTTTCTTTTATGTGATCATCGTGGCGATGGTAATGGGTTCGAAGCGTATGAATAATGATTATATTTTAATTATTTGCATTTGTCCGCTTTAGAAAGATAAAGCTTGGTAACAAGGCAAAGCGCGGCGTTGAGTTCCGCTACTCAACACGGAAACAATTCGGCGGAAAGTGGGGAACGGAATTGTTGAAAGAGAATGGAGTGTCTTAACACTAGGTTCTCTGGTTCCCAAAAAGAGAAGTAAATAATAGCAATGTTGGTTGTAAAAAGCAGAAAAAGCTATTTTGTCGGGTGGTCACCGTTTTTCGTCCATATTCGAGACACTACATGTTAAGAGGCTGAACTCAACGCCGCGATTCTTTTGCCAGTGCAGAAAAATAAAAATAAATTAAATACCGTCATTGCCAGAATGGAAATCGAACCCACAACCGATCGCGTTTACAATCAGGCACTGTCAAAGTCAAAGTCAAATAATTTTATTTAAAATAAAAAGTAACACGCTTAATTTTTTGAACATGAAATAATTTACCACCAGTTCACTAAATTTAATGCCTTGGACCTGAGAAGAACCGGCGCAAGAAACTCAGCGGGATTATGTTTTTTTTTATTCGATGGTTTACAATTCTTTATTAGTGGCAATGATACCTTTGAAACAGAATGGAGCGAGCATTTCATTCCCAAGGTGTGTTATCATTTATAAAATCACTAATTAGGTAATTACCTTTGACACACAAACGTCTCTTCCCAATTTTTAAAATTGTAAAATGGAAAGTTCTCAGATGTTTTCTGGGATCCTATTGTAAAATCCTATTGTCCCACTGTTTCATAAGCTTTTTTTAGCTTCACGCTATATCCCTCATATAGCAGACACAAAGGAGACTTGAAAACCTAGTGTTAAGACACTCCGTTCTCTTAAAATTTCTGTTTCCCATTTTCCATTGCATGAGGCAGTATTATTTCAAAAACATGCTATTTAGTAATATAAAGCATAATGTTTTTATTCTCTAATGGTTTTCCATGGAAAATGTCATTAGGGCAAGGGTCTGTTATACAAAAGGTCAGTCTTTTATCAAGCCCTTACTATTTATATGTTCAGTATATATCGATGACACTATCTAGGACGAGGGTCATACAATTTAAACTAAATACGTGTAGGAAATATCTTTTTTAGGAAAAATGTTTGGAAATTGTTATTTATTTATAGTGATAGATGGAGTGCAGAAAACCGAAGTATTTCTTTTTTTTTTAACTTCACGCTGTATTCCCGCATATAGCGGGGTAGGCAGAGGGAACCAGAGAACCTAGTGTTAAGACACTCCATTCCTTCAACACCTATTCCCTACTTTCCGCCGAATTGAGGCATTGCGCAAGTTGAGTGAGGAACTCAACGCCGCGCTTTGTTTTACTAAACCCAAGAAATGAAATACTAAATTTTACTTTTCCTGGTATTATTTAACACTATAATATCTTTATTATAAATTCATATATATTTTATTTATCTATTTTTATGTATGTATGTATCTGGCATATATGCAATTTGTTGGGCGTGTTGCCTCTTCACTGAGGTTTTAATCCTGACTCCATCAATATGGGTTTGAGTCCTTGGGAGCCCTATGAGGACTCATTCTAGGATCCTTTCGCTGTGAGTGGGGAGAAGGAGATCAGGAGGATATTTCGAGCTGCCTAAGATCAGCCCACAGTGAGACTCTCGATTAATCGGGGAGGCCCCAGTGATCCTCGCGACCCGCGGCAGCGGCTTAGAAGAGGGTAGGGTGAGGAGATCCCTGGGAGTGGGTCGAAGTCCGGTGGCTCATGTGGAGTGGCGTTGATGTTCTGAAGATGCCTCTGGGTGGAGGCATCGGGCGCGCTTGAACATGCTGGCTGCAAGTCGCTATAGTAACAAGGCTCGATACGGAGGTCGCGCTGATGGTAGCGTTCTCACGTATCGAGGGTTCCACATTGCGACGACCGCATTTTATAGTCCATTTTGGAGGCGATGATCTGACTGGAACACGCGCAGTGGCGTGTTTTGATTAACCCTCCGCTATTGGAGGCGATACCACTGAACACGCGCAGTGGCGTGTTTTGATTAACTGCACCGATATATGGCGCAAGTAAGGCATCATGTATGAAGATAAGTATATGAGTATCGAAGAATTTATTTTAAATTGTTTTGCACTGCTTCCCCGCTAAGTAAAGTGTCCTACTGTGCCATTATTAATAAAAGGTTGCCTATAAGAGATTACTTTTAGTGATGAGGCCGCCTTTTTCCCTTAACTTTTTCTGTAATGTAATCTTTTTATTTTTATTTGCTGCAAAGAGTTTTTATTATTATTGTATCTCAAGTTAGTACTCCCGGGTTCAAAGGAACCCGGTCCTTGAAGGCTTGCGTGGGGACACAGGTCCAACACGTAGAGGCCCCTTGAGACAAATATTTTTATCTGACGCATTGACTGGGATCCATCTCTGAGTAACCATAGGCAATTGCTCAAAGATGGTCATCGGTCATCGCGTAGGAGCTTATGGAACATATGGAAAACTAAAATAGGGCTATGGAACGGAGCTTGATGGATTACACCGTCATTGATTGAGACCACCGACGTCCGCCTTTTCAACAGTCTCAAATTGAAAGGTTAGCGGACGGTGACTCGCCTCCCACTAGATGTACCCCTGACAGCGGCGTAGGCGCTCGGGCGCAACATCGGTGTGGTCGGCTATGGGTGTCGAGAGCAGGTGCACCAGCCTTCGCGAGTGCTCGTGAGCGAGCTCGTTATTACGCAGATTGAGTGACTTCCACCCTTTCGATACAAGCAGCTCTTGCGCCCACCTACGGGCCAATGAAGGCAAGCCAGAGGCGGGGATAAATTACACCTCTCCGGAGGTCTCAGGTCCGTGGGGTCGCCACTCCCAACAGCTCGTTATTTTCGCCCTGCGGCCATTATTATTATTATTATAAAATTAAAATGGTGAAGTAAAGTCACAACAAACCTGTAGTTACATTTTTACACGTGTGAAACGAACCTTTAACGATACAAAATTGATTACGCCCACTCAATATTTGTTCAAGCCAAAGTCAGACTTATAATGAGTCTCTGCTCTCAACTCTTATATTTAATGATGTTTTTATATAATTATAGGTACAGAATAAAAGAGAAAAACAATGAGTCGATTCGGTTGGAAAGTGGAAAACGGAGTATCTTGACATTGGCCCTACATGTCTGACTTTTTTTTTTTATAGATAACGGATGGCAAAACGAGCAGAAGGGACCACCTGATGGTAAGTATTACTTTCGTTTCCATAGAACATCTACAAACACCAGAGATGTTGTATGCTGCCAACCTAGAGGATACAGATGGAAGAGGAGGACAATGTAGTATCCTGTTCTCGAACCAATTACATTTTGGGAAAGGATGGTGGGAATGGGAAAACCTGGCTTACATGCCATCGAACCGGAACACATCATAAGATATTTGGCGGTTCGTCTTTGACATGATAGTGGTCGCGAGCCAGACGGAGGACGAACCTCCTACCACCAAAAAAACTACTGACTACTCTGCTATGCAAAATTTATCTAGTTATAACAGAAAAATTGAAAGGAAAAATATATGTTGCATGCCATATTAAGAACTAGATGTATCCTTCGACCTTGTTTGCCTGTACTATAAAACGTAAAATTCCACTTTATCCCGTTTTCGTAGGAATTTCTAGAAATTTTCCTTTAATGCTAGATAGATGAGGGTCGAAATTTGGCAGGATAAAGCTGTTACAGATATAATCAGGATTTAAAATAAAAAAAAACCGAATTTATAAAATGATTTACTAAACACAAATAATTTTTAAAAATATGACTAGATCTTAATAAAATTTAAATGAATCACATTAGAAGCACTAACTATCATATAAAAACATACATACATAGCTTCGCGCTGTATCCCGCATATAGCAGGGTAGGCAGAGGGAACCTAGTGTTAAGACACTCCGTTCCCAACTTTCCGCCGAATTTTAGGCATTGCGTGCTGTTTGGCGGAACTCAACGCCGCGCTTTGCCTTGTTACCAAGCCCAGGAAATGAAAAATTCCATTTCCTGGAATGGAAATTACAGGTATAGAGAATAAAAAGAGAAAACAAAACGCGGCGTTGAGTTTCGTCTACCAATTCCAATGTCTCGGTTTCGGGCGCCAAGTAGACAACGGAGTGTCTTGACACTGGATTCTATGGTATATGTCTGGCTATTCTACTGTCCAGGAAAAAGTGTGAACATAAGAAGAGGAGAATTTATACAAAAATAATCTAATAATAATAGAGAAATTGAAGAAAATACATACATACATATTTCTATTTAAGAACATATTCTGAATACCGAACATATGCTGTATACCGAAACTTCATTTGCTTTTAGATTATGAAAGCTGAAATCCAGTTTTTTCCTGTTTACTTTTTTTTTAACTTCACACTGTATCTCGCATATAGCAGGGTAGGCAGAGGGAACCTGAGAACCTAGTGTTAAGACACTCCGTTCTCTTACAACAATCCTGTTCCCCACTTTCCGCCGAATTGAAGTATTGCGTGCTGAGTGATGGAACTCAATGGCGCACTTTGCCTTGTTACCAAACCCAAGAAATGAAAATACTAAATTTAACATTTCCTAGAGTGGGGATCGAACCCACAACCAGCCGCATTTACAGTCGCACGCTTGTGCCTCTGCGCCATGACAGGCGTTAGCGTTACGTCCTTTTTTAAACAGTTACTAATTAAGTGTTCCATGCCATATTACGGTTTCAGACCAAATTTTTATAAGAACATCTAAAGAAAAAAATACACCGCTACATTTCTTGTCATTCTCTTTAATAAAAACTGCTACAAGTATTTTTGATGCTTGTAACAGCCTTCAGGCAATCTCATCTTTACCAAGGTCTCGTCTTGTGGAATAAGTTTCTTTGCAATAATTTGAAACGCTTTCTGTTTTTACCCAACTGTCAGAGGAGGGTTATGTTTTTCGCGCGTATCATATAATTTGTAATATTCTTTATAACCTCATATCTTCCAAACCCCTGGACCGATTCATATAATTAAAGTAACTTTAGATAGGTATTGATATTCCAAGAGTTCTTAGATATGTGACGTCACTCTTGATTCAATATGACGCCCTCTAGAGGCAATTACGTCATGAATAAAAATTTAAAAAATCGTTTATGGGTACCGTGTGGGGTAACAAATAAAAGGTTTTAACTAGCACATTTCAAATATGTATATGTTATTTGTATTTGCTTCCTTTCTTTTCAGTTTCTTTATGCAGTCGGGTTTTTTATTCTAAATAATTTGAATATTTCATTGCTTCTGTACGTTTCTTTTTGAGTTCACAATCCTCGCAATTTTTAAATTTTCTTTGACTATTCTGCTGTGCGGGATAAAGCGTGATACTGAAAAATGAGCCTTTATAATAAATTATAACGCCTGTCGTGGCGCAGAGGCACAAGCGTGCGACTGTAAACGCTACAATTTGTGGGTTCGATTCCCACTCCAGGAAATGGTAGTATTTTCATGTAACAAGGCAAAGCGCGGCGTTGAGTTCCGCCACTCAACACGCAATGCCTCAATTTGGCGGAAAGTGGGGAACAGAAATGTTGAAAGAGAACGGAGAGTCTTAACACTAGGTTCTCTGGTTCCCTCTGCCTACCCCGCTACATGCGGGATACAGCGTGAAGTTAAAAAAAAGTATTTATATATAAATAAGCAATACGAGTACAATAAAGGTATATTTGCGTAACTTTGAGTATCACATGTTCCAGCCATAACTTGTTCAGTAAAGTTCAATTTAGCATTTTGTTAACCGACTTCAAAAAAGAAGGACTTCAATTTGACTATTTTTTTATGTTTTATATGTACTGCCGCAAAACTTTTTATTGGATGAACCAATTTTGATTGTGCTTTATGTATATGATAGCTGATGCTTGTAATATGGTCCCATTTAAATTTAGTTATTAATAACGCCTGTCGTGGCGCAGAGGCACAACCATGCGACTGTAAACACGACAAGTTGTGGACATTTCCTGGGTTTGGTAACAAGGCAAAGCGCGGCGTTGAGTTCCGCCACTCAACACGCAATGCCTCAATTTGACGGAAAGTGGGGAGCGGAATTGTTGTAAGAGAACGGAGTGTCTTAACACTAGGTTCTCAGGTTCCCTCTGCCTACCCCGCTATATGCGGGAGCGTGAAGTTAAAAAAAAAAAATTGAAGTTTTTAGTGCATTTTCTTTGCAATCGGCTTACTTTTTTAAGAATTCTTACAACGTACCATTTTTGTTGGTACGTTGTAAGTAAAAGTTAGTTTGTTTAAGATATTAATCTGTTACCTTACTTAATTCAGTAGCGAAGCGTCCATATAACACGATTACCATCGGCTTACGTTTTGTATCATTTAAAAAACAATTATCATAATTAGTTCATCCAGTAGAAATTTATACCAAGGTCTTGTCTTGTGGAATAAGTTTCTTTGCAGTAATTTGTAGCGCTTTCTGTTCTTTGAAGGTTTTATTGCTTCTGTATATTTTTTTTTTTTGAGTTCTAATTTTCGCTATTACTCGTATTCGGGTAGAAAATAGAAATTCAGTTCTTTAATTATGGCGCTTCGAACGTGCCAATTGAGCACAAATCACTTCACCGATGTCACGTTGTATGGAGAAAACACGAAGGTTTGATCGGTAAAAAAGAAATATTTACACTATGCGAGATTGCATATATGAAAGAGATTTTTTTTTTAATTTCACACTGTAACCCGCATATAGCAGGTAGACAGTGGGCACCTGAGAACCTAGTGTTAAGACACTCCTTTCTGTTTCAACAATTCCGTTCCCCACTTTCCGCCGAATTGTGCCATTGCGTGTTAAGTGGCAAAACTCAACGCCGCGCTTTGCCTTGTTACCAAACCCAAGAAATAAAAATACTAACATTTCCTAGAGTGGGAATCGAACCCACAACCTGTCGCGTTTACAGTCGCACGCTTGTGCCTCTGCGCCACGACAGGCGCTTAAAAGAGATCTATTAATAAAATGGAAAATAGAATGTCTTGACGCTAGGTTTTCTTTGACTACCCCTTTATAAAGCGTGAAACTGAAAACGATCATTATATCATAATTTAATAATTTAAATTTTAACAATAAACAAAACCGACTTAAATTTAGTTATTCAAAAGGATTAAACTTTTTAGAGCATATGCTTTAATGTCGGTTTTCTTTTTAAGTTTGCTTTCAACCTATCAACAAAAAGCTCTAAAATTCGAACCTGTTACACTATCTATCAGTGGCGAAGCGTCCATATAACACGATTACCATCGGCATACCTTTTGTAAATTATAATAAATAAATGGCGGATTTACTAGGAGATTAGGGATACCAAAAACAAATTGGGAGTGAGATTGTAAAAAAAACAAGCTCGACGAAACTATGATGACTAAAAAATACTTAACATCCTATGCCGACAACCATATATTCCGGCTTAGCTGTATTCGTATATACTGGCTTCCCTAAATATACCAGCTTCCCTAAATATACCGGCTTATCTTTTTGAAATTTTCACCCCTCAACATGTCTAACTATAGTAATAAGCGATATAATAAAGGCATATTTGCGTCCTACTAACTTTCAGTATCATATGTCCCAGCCATCCCATTTCTTGTTCAGTAAAGTTCTAACTAAGTTCTCTTCAGAGAGCATTTGTTTCGATTTCTATGGAAAAGCTACGATTCCATCTCTTTGAAATATTCTGAACTGAATTTAACGTAGTGTTAACCGACATCAAAAAAGGAGAATGTTTTCAATTTGATTGTTTCTTTTTATGTGTTACCGCCTTAGTTTTTATTGGGGGAACCAATTTTTGTAGCTTCACGCTGTACCCTGTATATAGCAGAGTAGACAGAGGGAACCTGAGAAGCTAGTGTTAAGACACTCCATTCTTTTAGGATTTCCTTTCCCCACTTTCCGCCGAATTGAAGTACTGCGAAGTGGCGGAACTCAACGCCACGTCTTGCCTTCTTACCAGAGCGAGGAAAACCAATTTTGATTATACTTTTTTATGTGATAGCTACTATGAAGTGCTTGTGATATGGTCTCATATATATTTAGTTAAGATCTGACATTTAAGTTCTGAGTTATTCGTAATAATTTTACTTTGCAGAGCATTTTGTTTAGTTAGTTTCCTTTTTCTGCCTGTCGTGACGCAGAGGCACAACCGTGGGACTGTAAACGCGACAGGTTTTGGGTTCGATTCCCACTCCAGGAAATGTAAAATTTAGTATTTTCATTTCTTGGGTTTGGTAACAAAGTAAAGCGCGGCGTTGAGTTTCGCCACTAAGCACGCAATGCCTCAATTTGGCGGAAAGTGGGCAACGGAAATGTAGAAAGAGAATGGAGTGTCTTAACACTAGGTTCTCTGGTTCCCTCTGCCTACCCCGCTATATGCGGGATACAGCGTGAAGTAAAGTTTCCTTTTTTTGTAAAATCTTAATAATTTAAAAAGGGATCCAAAATGTTTCCTTCACATATTAATATAATGATTATTACATCAAAATCAGGCAATCCTCGAATAAAAAGGGAGAAATGACTTGGAGATTGTAAAAAAGACGCAACAGATCGTAATTTTGATATGAAAAAAATGTTAGATACAAAATTAATTTACGTTGTAATATGTATACGTTGTTGACAGTGAGATGACTTGCTTTTTCTTTAGCTTCACGCTGTATCCAGCATATAGCAGGGTAGGCAGAAGGAACCTAAGAAACTAGTGTTAAGACACTCCGTTCTCCACTTTCCGCCGAATTAAGGCATTGCGTGCTGAGTGGCGGAACTCAACACGTTTAGCCTTGTTACTAAATCCAGGAAACTACTTAAATTTAACATTTCCTAGAGTGGGAATCAAACCCACAACCTGTCGCGTTTACAATCGCACGCTAGTGCCTCTACACCACGACAGGTTTGACTGAGATGACTTGTATATACCGCAAAGAAGGTCAGCTTTTTGTGAAGCTTTTATATGACCTAAATATTGTTGATGTCTTTTTCTTTACACTTCTCCTAATATAAAGAAAGAATAATAATAATAAGGTTATGGGTTCGATTCCCACTCCAGAAAATGTAAAATTTAGTATTTTCTTTTCTTGGGTTTGGTAACAAGGCAAAGCGCGGCGTTGAGTTCCGCCACTCAACACGCAATGCCTCAATTCGGCGGAAAGTGGGGAACGGAATTGTTGAAAGAGAATGGAGTGTCTTAACACTAGGTTCTCGGGGTCCCTCTGCCCTTCCCTCTACCCTGCTATATGCGGGATACAGCGTGAAGTTAAAAAAAAAAAAAA
>JAKGSA010001574.1:35422-50755 GCA_033558755.1 Philaethria dido | reverse complement strand
CAGAGGCACGTGCGTGCGATTGTAAACGCGACAGGCTGTGGGTTCGATTCCCATTCCAAGATATGTTGTATTTTTTTTTCGTGAGTTTGGTGACAAAGCAAAGCGCGGCGCTGAGTTTCGCCACTCAGCACGCAATGCCTCAATTCGGCGGAAAGTGGGGAACGGATTGAATTAACATTAGGTTCACTGCTATGTGCGGGATAGCGTGAAGAAAAAGTATATATATCACTTTTATTATAGTTATGTCTATATATGTTTCACATAGCTTCACGCTTTCTCATAGTTAGATATTGGTGGTCAATGAGAACCTAGTGTCAATATACTGTTCTTTATTTATTTAAGATCTAGTGATTAGTTTTTGAGTTATTCGTAATAATTTTACTTTTTATGGCATTTTCTTTATAGTCCTTTTTCCTTTTTTGTTAAAACCTTAGTTATAAGTATAAGAAAGTATTGTATGTTATAATACAATGATAGAATTTACAGATAAAATCTAAATTTGAAAATGTTACACTGAAAAGTTTTTTTGACAAACAATCATGTCTGCTAAAATATTTTTTTAAATAAAAAGTATCCTATATCCTTTTTCATACACCTCTAAGAATAGATGCACAAAGTTTCATGATAATCGGTTCAGTAGTTTTGGCATAAAAGCGTAACGAACAAACCTACATTCACATTTATAATACTCACAATTTCTTTTATAAATAAAACAATAAAAAGGGAAGAAATTTCAACAAATACAAGCAGTTCTAAAGTTAACAAGAAGTCGTACATGAAACTAGATATAGCTTTAAAGCTCATATTTAACTTCCGCCTCAAGCACACTACTTCCGCTCAGTAATAAATCGCTTTACCTGGCTTTTAATAACATACGGGATTATGTAGCACTTATAGTACAGTGGATATTAAATAATATTGACTGCATTTAGATTACAGGTTCAATTTTTTATAATGGAAAAAAAAATATTTTTAATTTAAGTAAGTATCTCACGACATTTTGTTATCCAATTTCTGCCAATTTTGAGCGGCGGAGCAGCACGGTGGTGTGTTACCGGGGGGAGAAAATGAATATAATCATTTCCTTGAGTAGGAATTGAATCCACGACCATAGCGTTTATAGTTAGACCCTGTTCAATTATGTCTATAATATATTCATACTCACAATACTTAGTGTTTCAATATTTTAGGTTCACGCTGTATCACGCATATAGCAGGGTAAGCAGAGGAAACCAGAGAACCAAGTGTTAAGACACTCCGTTCCACACGTTAGTTTAACAAAAAGGACTTTAAATAAAATGCACTAAAAGGTAACAATGTTACGAATAACTCAATAACTACTCATCAGATCTTAACCTTTAAATGGAAGGACTTAAAAAGCTCTAGCTATCATATAAAAAAATGATCATCAAAATTGGTTAACCTGGTAAAAAAATATGCGCTTCTTCACGCTGTATCCCGCATATAGCAGGGTAGGCAGAGGAAACCTAGTGTTAAGACACTCCGTTCGCCACATTCCGCCGAATTGAAGCATTGCGTGCTGAGTGGCGGAATTCAACGCCGCAAAAAAAACGCCGCGGTTGAATATAAGTACGTGTAAATAAAATTTTGTGACTCAGTGTGTGACTCTCCGTATAGTATGTATACTATACAGAGAGCAGAGTGTTCTGTCTATATAATTTCTTCCATAAGACCTCATTACAACAAACGAATGGAGATTTTAATCAATACCATTTATATACATGAGAAAATTTAATATGAAAATGTAATATGTATGGTAATTTAAAAAATCTATAAATTCACATTAAGTCATTAATATTAATGAGTGTTGTGTTATGAGTATGAGCTTTACAGGCTATCTATTAATCTATGTAAGAAAATCAAGATTATAACAAAAAAAAGAGGAATAAAATCCACTAGAAAAGTAATATTACGAATAACTCAAAAACCACTTGTCAAATTTTAACTAAATTTAAATGGAACCATATCAGAAGCGCTAGCTATCATATAGAAAAGCATCATTAAAATTGGTTAACCCAGTAAGTTAAGGGATAACACCGATTATATAATGAGCTCTTTGATTTTCGCGATTATTACACATATTAAATGAAACTAATTTAACAGTATTAATGGCGTATATTTTAGTATTTGGAAATACATTTTTGGAAACCCAACGTTTCGAACACTTTACAGTAAGTCCGTGGTCACAGGTAGACTGAGGTGGCATTCGTCTGTCATTTGATATAATTATTATAACAAACTACCGCCAACGATTTCTTAGTTGCCTCGCGTACTAACGTAACACCGATTATAAGCAAACAGTCAAACTGAGAACCTCCTTATTTTTTTTGAAGTCGGATCAAAATCTGGCAGCGATATCTTGGCCCATTTCTTGCTGTCCAAATTATTAAAAAAATTGTACATGTGTCCGGAATTGATAAGAACACAATATTTTCAAAGTAACAACCTGATGTGAATTGTGAGTCCAATCTTTACTCAGGTAATGACAGTATTTTAATTATTTTTATTTATCCGCTATGATAAACAACATTTAGCGTTGAGTTATACTACTCAGTACAAAATGATTCAAATTCAGGCAAAAAGGAAGAGAGAATCTTACATACATACATACATAGCTTCACGCTGTATCCCGTATATACCAGGGTAGGCAGAGGGAACCTAGTGTTAAGACACTCCGTTCCCCACTTTCTGCCGAATTGAGGCATTGCGTGCTGAGTGGCGGAACTCAACGCCGCGCTTTGCTTTGTTACCAAACCCAGGAAATTAAAAATTCCATTTCCCGGAGTGGGAATC
The DNA here is from genome assembly GCA_033558755.1 of Philaethria dido. NCBI lineage: Eukaryota > Metazoa > Arthropoda > Insecta > Lepidoptera > Nymphalidae > Philaethria > Philaethria dido. The sequence goes on along the minus strand of JAKGSA010001574.1, from coordinate 47,941 downwards.
GAACCCACAACCTGTTGCGTTTACAGTCGCACGCTTGTGCCTCTGCGCCACGACAGGCGTTGAGAAAATCTAAACACTACCACACACACTAACACATGTTTTTCTACCTACATCGCAATGTAAAGCTCCTTTTGCTTTTTTAAATAGAAGTAATAATCTGAACTGGATTCTAACCCACAACTATCTCGTGTCATCCGATACGTTTCCAGTGAGCCATAACGGTTTTTGGCATTCATTCACTTCTTATATCCCATAGCAGGGTAGTCATGGCGAAGGTAGTGTCAAATCACTCTACTACTCTTTCTAACTAAATTTGAGATATTTCGTGTTACCTAGCTTAATTCAACGCCGCACTGTCTACTAGATCTGAAAAATTAAAACAACAACAAAAAATATTTCTCTTCTTTTTTTTAAATTCACGCTGTATCTCGCATATAGCAGAGAACCTAGTGTTAAGACACTCCATTCTCTTTCAACAATTCCGTTCCCCACTTTCCGCCGAATTGAGGCATTGTTGAGTGAAAAAAATAATAGCTTTATAATCTAAAGTAATCAAAAAATAATTAATTATTATAAATTATAAAGCTTATAAGTGACCTCATTTTTTTTTTTTTATGGATAAAGGATGGCAAACGAGCAGAAGGACCACCTGATGGTAAGTGGTTACCTTCGCCCATGAACCTCTACAACACCAGAGATGTTGTATGCGTTGCCAACCTAGAGGATATAGATGGAAGGGGAGGACAATGTAGTAGTCCGCTATCGGAACCACCACATTTTGGGGAAAGGATAGGTGGGAGAGGGGAAAACCTGGCTTACATGCCATCGAACCGGAACACATCATTAGATATTTGGCGGTTCGTCTTTGACATGATAGTGGTCGCGAGCCAGACGGAGGACGAACCTCCTACCACCAAATCATTTACTATTTTCAATATTTCCACCGATGACTAAGACTAATTAGTTAATACACTCTTAAAAAGAAAGCTTTCTATGTTCCCAACGAGTTGTATCCACTGTTACTTACTTACTTACCGTGGTAAAGAAATTAAAGGATTAGTTTGTGTTAATTAGCATTGAAGTGATGATATTAGAATTGGTAAATTAGAACATATGTGGTAGTTCGATTCTAATCCAGGGAAGTAAAAATTTTTAATTAATATTGAGTATTTTTATTTTCTGGAGTCTGGTAACAAGAGTCGGTACCCCCGAGTTCCACCGCCAGCACGCAATGCTTCAATGCGGCGGAAAGTGGGGGAACAGGGGTGAAAAGAGAACAGGTGTACCGTGAGAGTACCTACCCTGCTATATTCAGGATACAGCGTGAAGATAAAAGAAAATGGTACATACTAAAAAAGTATGCCCTTTAGACAAAGCCTCTCAAAGCTACTAAAGATAAAATGCATGGCATCGTTTTTCGCCACAGCACATACAATATCTTCAATTTGGACATAAAACGGTAAATGGAGTGCCTTGACACTAGGTGTCTGTCCCTGTCTTCTTTTCTATGCGAGAAAAAGCGTAAAGAAGAAGTACTAGCTATCATATGAAAGCATCATCAAAATTAGTTCTCCCAGGAAGAAAATTAAATAACACACATAAAAAAAATACAATCGATTTAATAACCTTGTTTTTTGAAGTCGGATAAAAAATGTATATACACATTTGAAGAGAACGAATTAAATTAGACGTCTAAGTGTCCCTAAAAAGCTTTTAATAATATCAACAAGTAGTCGCTTACTTCTGTGGACACATTAACTTGCTTTCAGAAAATAATGTTTGCGAGGCAAATTTTTTTGCAACCAAACGACTTAATTCGCAAAATGTTGGAAAATGAAGCTTATTTTTGTTAGAAAAATTTACAAAGAGGATTGTAGATTAGTACGTTGATGGTTTTGGTAACAGTAGGGCTTTTATACACGATGCGTAAGCACATAATTGTATGTATAACATTTTAAGCGAAATTAGCCTTTATTATTATAACTATTGTCCCCGTAAATGCGTTAATAACGCATTGCGTAAAAACGTATATGTCACTTTATATAAACATGGATGTCAAACCATGGTAGTGTGTGTAACATTTATTTTATTAATTTAATATATTTTTTATGTATTATTTTAAAAAGATATTATCATTCTGCTCTCCTTCTCTATATAAACTATAAGCGTACCAAGTTTCAGTCTCCTCCGTCGGCGTAATTTTTTTAAAAAGGGATCCAAAGTTTTTGCTTCACGTATTTATATATAGATACTTTATTTATCATAAAAGCTTATAGAAATTCATTAAAATATATGAATATCATTAAATTATCTTCATTTCTTTGTTCTGGAAAGACAAAAAGCGGTGTTGAGTTCCGATATTTAACCCACAATGTGGCGGAGTGTCTTGACACTTGGTTCTTACTAAAGAAAGTATACATATAACAATTTCAGTCCATATGCTCGCCTTCCTGCTAATTGAGGCGATCGAGGTTCGATTTCCTATTGCGGAACGACTTTAAATATTTTCATTGCTCTACTCTATAAGTAAAGCACGGCGTTGTGTTCCGAGTAGAGAAGAGACTGTCTTAACACTGGATTCTTAAAAAGAAACCAAAATAAACCTTATTAAAAACGAAAGTTAACTAGCTATTCACGTATGTTTTAAAGACATTAGGTGTTGATCACCGCCCTTTGTATAAATAAAAAATATATAATTAAATTTTGAACAAAAAAACTAACTTCAAATCATATACTTAGCATATGATTTGAAGTAAAATTATTACGAATAACTCGAAAACTACTCAACCCATCTTAATAAAATTTAAACGGGACTACAAAGGTATTTGCTGCCGCATAAAAAAGAATAATCAAATTTAGTCCACTCAGTACAAAAATTCGGTAGCGCACGTAAAAAATCCAGTCGAACTGAGAACCTCCTCCGTTATTAAGGCGGTTCAGTATATGATGGCGTAAAAAAATAAATTAAATCAAAAACGCCTGTCGTGGCGCAGAGGCACAAGCATGCGACTGCAAACGCGACAGGCTGTGGGTTCGATTCCCATTCCAGGGAATGTTTAGTATTTTCATTTCCTGGGTTTGGCAACAAGGTAAAGCGCGGCGTTGAGTTCCGTCACTCAACACGCAATGCCTCCATTCGGCGGAAAGTGGGGAACGGAATTGTTGTAAGACAACGGAGTGTCTTAACACTAGGTTCTCAGGTTCCCTCTGCCTACCCTGCTATATGCGGGATACAGCGTGAAGTTAAAAAAAATAATAATAATCATTAATGCAAGCACGGTGTAAATACACCCTCCCAGTAATATCATTATTGTGACCGCGATCATAACAGAGTTTATATCGATTAGTCCATTACAGCTTAGAAATCAAATTAAAACAACCTAACTGAACGATATCTGCTATCAAATGTAAATAACTTTAACTAACTGTAAATGCTGTAAAACTTACTGGTTTAATCTCACAACGCCTGTCGTGGCGGAGAGGCACCAGCGTGCGACTGCAAACGCGACAGGTTGTGGGTTCGATTCCTACTCCAGGAAATGGAATTTTTCAATTCCTGGATTTGGTAATAAGTCAAAGCGCGGCGTTGAGTTCCGCCACTCAGCACGCAATGCCTCAATTCGGCGGAAAGTGGGGAACGGAGTGTCTTAACACTAGGTTCCCTCTGTCTACCCTGCTATATGCGGGATACAGCGTGAAGCTACGTATGTATGTAAATCTCACAAACTGTGTGTCGACACTGCTTACAAACTGTTCAAAGCATGAAAATTAAAGAGAACAATAATAATAGAATTAAAGAGACATATCCATTAAAGAGAATCTGACTGTTATCGCGATTGGCCATGGGTTCGATTTCCACTCGGGGATACACACTCTAATGTCATTTTTATCTGCTTTGTCACTGAGTAGAGCTAGTGTTGCTTTTTGATAATATTTCAACAAATACAATAATTTTGTTTAAAAAGCTGCGTAAGGACGTTTATTTTTTATAGCTTTACTTTATCTCTCTTAGCAGGGCATACAACGAGAAACTATCCATCCGAATTTGAAATGTTGCGTGCTGAACTCAACGCTGTGCTTTGTTTTGAGAGGGGAAATGAAAATAATTTAAATTTAAACATAATTATACCTACTCCACTAGGGACAAAGCGTATGGCTAAATAAGTACCAGTGGCGAAGCGTCCATATAACATGATTCCCATCGGCTTACATTTTATGAATTAGAATAAATTAGTGGCAGATTACACAAAAAAACGAAGTCGATTCGGGAGTGAGATTACAAAAAATAAACTCCATGAAAAATTTGCATCCTATACCGTCGTCCATATTGGACCTATATTTAGCGGCTTCTCTAAATATACCGGCTTAGTTTTATAAATTTTTTACTCCTCGCCACTGTAAGTATAACAATATCCTCTAGTTCTCTAGTAAAAATCTCAGATACAGAACCATCGCGTTTACAACCAGGGGTAGTCGTGGACTGTCTATATTGATTTCAAAATAAAATTATTTTTTTTTTTTTAACTTCACGCTGTATCCCTATGATCAGGCAGAAGAAGGCTACAAGATCTAGTGTTAAGACACCTCCGATATCTCAACATTCCGTTCCACGCAAATGGCATTGCCGTGTTGGTGGCAGAACTCGCTGCCGCGCTACATACCGCTATAAGCAAGAAATGGCTCCCAGTTGTTCCCGGATGAGGAATCGAACCCTGGCCTGCTCGTGTTTCAGTCGCACGCTTGACTCTACTCCACAGAGCTGCTGCCGTTATTGTGGAAGTATTATTTATATATTGCCATATAAATAATATTCACTAAATCTGTTTTCTCGTAAACTATATTCATAATAAATCACGGTGAGATATAATAGGATCTTATTTGAAGCCATTGATCTTCAGATATAAGTTAATATCAAATAGCCGATAACTCAGGTTTATTTTAAACGAAGTGCATTTACATGAAATTGTACCTTATAGTGTTAGAAATAGGAGCCCTTGGTATATGCTTTGATCTACCTCAAAGCGGACGATGGTGAGGCTTTCTTGATACAGTTTTCATTATTGAACGTATATATTATAAGTAAATTATGTTAGGTGGTAGGAGGTTCGTCCTTCGACTGGCTCGCGACCACTATCATGTCAAAGACGAACCGCCAAATATCTAATGATGTGTTCCGGTTCGATGGCATGTAAGCCAGATTTTCCCCTTTCCCACCCATCCTTTCCCCAAAATGTGGTGGTTCTGATAGTGGACTACTAAATTGTCCCCCCTTCCATCAATATCCTCTAGGTTGGCAACGCATCTACAACATCTCTGGTGTTGTAGATGTCTATGGGCGAAGGTAACCACTTACCATCAGGTGGTCCTTCTGCTCGTTTGCCGTCCGTTATCAATAAAAAAAAAAAAAAAAAAAAAAAAAAAAAAAAAAAAAAAAAAAAAAAAAAAAAAAAAAAAAAAAAAAAAAAAAAAAAGAAATGAAAATACTAAATTTTACATTTCCTGGATTGGGAATCGAACCCACAACCTGTCGTATTTTCAGGCACAAGCGCCTCTGCGTCACGACAGGCGTTTATTACGATAGGCGTATTATTTATATATTGCCATATAAATAATATTCACTAAATCTGTTTTCTCGTAAACTATATTCATAATAAATCACAGTGAGGTATAATAGGATCTTATTTGAAGCCATTGATCTTCAGATATAAGTTAATATCAAATAGCCGATAACTCAGGTTTATTTTAAACGAAGTGCATTTACATGAAATTCTACCTTATAGTGTTAGAAATAGGAGCCCTTGGTATATGCTTTGATCTACCTCAAAGCGGACGATGGTGAGGCTTTCTTGATACAGTTTTCATTATTGAACGTACATATTATAAGTAAATGTCAATTTATTGTAGTAAATATTTATTTAAGATTTTAGGTTTATATATATTTTTTTAGCTTCACGTTGTATCCCGCATATAGCAGGGTATGCAGAGGCAACCTGAGAACCTAGTGACATTCTGTTCCCCACTATCCGAATTGACGCATTGCGTGCTGAGTGGCGGAACTCAACGCCGCGCTTTGCCTTCTTTCCAAACCCAGGAAATGAAAATACTAAATTTTTACATTTTCTAAAGTGGGAATCGAACCCACAACCTGTCGCACTTACAGTCGTACGCTTGTACCTCTGCGCCAGCGCGGCATCGTATGTATATGTCACTTTATATAAACATGGATGTTAAACCATGGCAGTATGTGTAACATTTATTTTATTAATTTATAAAATATAATATATTTTTTACGTATTATTTTAAAAAGATCATTCTGCCCTCCTTCACTAGGTACATAAACTGTGTGCCAAGTTTCATGCTCCTCCGTCCGCGTAATTTTCGTAATAATTGTACACATGTCCGATGACAATAAATATTTCCATAGCGCGAACTTCATGTCTTGATGTCTTGCCAGGATAATCATGATAATGACAAAATAATTTTAAGTGCTCTATTAAGTTTCTTTTTTTTCACAGTAATTAAAAAAGTAGAGAGAAAACGTCACAATAGTACCCCCAAAACGTCACAATAGTATTTTCCATTCATTAATTGTATTAAAATCAAAATACGTTAGATATACATTGTATCAACCAGTAAATAAATAAAGAAAAATATTTATATGATTTTTATTTTAACTTCTCGCTGTACCCCGCACATAGAACCTAGTGTTAAGACACTTCGTTCTCTTTTTCACATTCCGTTCCCCACTTTCCGCCGAATTAAGGCGTGTGCGTGCGTTGTTGAATGGCGGAACTGAACGCCGCACTATACCTTTTTACCAGAGCGAGGAAATGAATAAACTAAATATTATGTGGTGCAAACATAAAATAAAGATCAACACAACCGATTCAAAATTCATTTATCTTAAAGCTCCACAAACGTGCTTTTACTCGTATAAGCATCGAATGTATTCGAATAAGAACGAATCGGAAATCTAAGTGCAAACAAAATCGATTTACTAAAAAAAGGTGAAATTGGGACACAACTAGATCGATGAAACGTGCAGTGTCTTGTTTTGAGGAAGATAGATGACCTCTAATAGCTGTGATAAATCTTTTCACGACTGTCGACATCCGTAATACTAGCCTTTCAATGTGTGGCGTAATAAAATACTGTTCATTTGTTTAAAATAAAATGTCGGTCTGATCCTCTCTCTATCTAAACAAAGGATAAAGTATGTATTTGGAGGAACTAATGCCGCCTCCAAATACATACTTTCAATTTTTTTTAGCTTCTCGCTGTATCTCGTATATAGCAGGGTAGGCAGAGGGAACCTGAGAACCTAGTGTTAAGACACTCCGTTCTCTTTCTACAATTCCATTCCCCACTTTCCGCCGGATTGAGACATAAGCGTATCGCCTTTAAACTCGACGGTTGTGAGTTCGATTTTCACTCCAGGAAATGAAAATATTAAATAACATTTAGTGTTTTCATTTCCTCACTCTGATAACAAGGCAAAACGTGACGTTGAGTTTTGCCACTCCCATAACTTTTTACTGGGTGATCCAATTTTGACGATTCTTTTTTTATATGATAGCTAATGCTTCTAATGTAATCATATTTAAAATTAAAATCAGCAGTTTTTGAGTTATCCGTAATCATTTTACTTTTGAAAGCATTTTACTAGCACTTTTTTTTCTTTATTTGCTAAAACCTTAGTTATCTATAAAGCAATTCAAGGCAGGCATATTTATGAATGAAATAAAACCATCAATAGACAAATTATCCGCAAATATTTTTCATCTGTGCCTCATATTGTTTAGACCAGCGCCAAAGGAATTTCATATCGACGCCATAAAGGGAGATTGCTTAGATAAGTCCGGGAAAACGCAAGGCTCACCGCCTCTATTATTAACAGACAACTGAAAGATATATATGTATATTTTTATTGTGATTTTTGTCAAGTCTTTTTAATTATGTTTTAGATTGGTTTCATAATAATATTAATAAAAATTATGATACATTGATAATGACGTGTCCTTTGTATATATTCGCCATTATATTAACTAGTGGCCTACGTGACGCGTTAACAACGCGTTGTCTTTAACAATGTATATGTCACTTTATATAAACTCCCTTTAAAATCACTTTATATAAACATGTCAAAAACCTGAAAAAAAAAAAAAGAGAAAAAAAAAAAAAAAAAAAAAAAAGAAAAAAAAAAAAAAGAAATGTCTAACCATAGTAGTGTGTAACATTTATTAATTTAATATACTTTTATGCATCATTAAAAAAAAAAACTTTGGCATTCTGCACTCCTTCTAATCTAAGAGAGAAAGTAATAATCTATATATTAATACGTGAGAAGCAACTTAACTTTTGCCATTTTTATTTACAAAAATTAGGCGGAAGGAGTTTCAATCTTGAGGTACGCCTTGATTTATATATGGTGAAGGAGTGGAGAATGATTTGTATTTAAGAATTATGCATAAAGACATATTGGTAATAAAATAAATGTTTCACCACTACGACGCAGTTTGATCCATGTTTGAGTGACATATGCGTTAGCTAGGCAAGCATTTAGTGTTTATGATCTTTTTTTGCAAAGGATGTGACCTGCTGAAAGTATGGAATAAATATGTAATGCATTGAAATGTTCACACAGATGAAATCAAATTAGAAAAGTTATAATGGCTTTACAAACAACTCGATAATGCAAAACTTATAATTGCTTGGATTATAGGGAAATTGCATTTGTCATATGAAGAGTTTGATTTTTATCCGACTTTACAAAAAAGAAGAGGTTTTCAAAATTGACAGCTTTTTTATATGTCACCGTAAAACTTTTTAGTGTGTGAAACAATTTTGATGATCATTTTTTATATGGTAGCTAGTGCTTCTGATGTGTTCCCGTTGTTCCATGTTTAGATTTAGTTAAGATCTGAATAGTTTATGAGTTATTCGTAATAATTTTACTTTCTAGTGCATTTTATTTGAAGTCGGTTTTCTTTTTTTATTGAAATCTTTATTCTTTTCTATATTGTGTCGTTTTCTCTACAAATATAAAATGACGCGAAGAATAACATTTCTAGCAATATTTTTAACATGTTAAGCCAAAGTAGTATAACTTCTTACACATACTTTTTTTTAGCTTCACAATGTATCCCGCATATAGCTGGGTAGGCAGAGGGAACCTGAGAACCTAGTGTTAAGACACTCCATTCTCTCTCAATAATTCCGTTTCCCACTTTCCGCCGAATTGAAGCATTGCGTGCTGAGTGGCGGAACTCAACGCCGCACTTAGCCTTGTGTTTTTTGTTAAAATCTTAATAATTATTATTCCCAATCTCAAAAAAATGCCCAAATACTATTTATTTTACAAGTGTAAAGAAGTTTCCACTTCAAAAACAAATAGTTGTATCTTTCATTGTTACCAAAAGAATTATTTACTTTCCAACATCTATTTGTTAGAGAACTTTGCGGATAAAGTTTCAATTGGTAATATGAGTTCCCCTCATACTTCTTACGACTTATATTATTGCAATAGTAAATTGCTTGGTTTATTTTGATTTGCCACACTATTAGGGTTGTATACTAGCTTTTTACCATGTCTTTGCTCTAGTTAAATTATATATAGAGTACATTAAAAAAACGCCTGTCGTGGCGCAGAGGCACAAGCGTGCGACTGTAAACGCGAAAGGTTGTGGGTTCGATTCCCACTCCAGGAAATGGAATTTTCCATTCCCTGGGTTTGATAACAAGGCAAAGCGCGGCGTTGAGTTCCGCCCTTCAGCACGCAATGCCTCAATCTTGCGGAAAATGGGGAACGGATTTGTTATAAGAGAACGGAGTGTCTTAACACTAGGTTCTCAGATTCCCTCTGCCTACCCTGCTATATGCGAGATACAGCGAGAAGTTAAAAACAAAAAATAAAAAATATTTTTATTTGTGGTTTATATAAATTCACTGTGATCTCCATTTTTCGCTTCTTTCAACGTTCACACATTGAATGATTTTAAATTTTTTGCTTTTGTAAGATAAAGAGTGGCGTTGAGTTCCGAAACTCAAAATGCAATATCTTGAATTCAGGCATAAAGTAGAGAAGAATGAAGAATTATATAGCGTGAGGACACGACACGCCGGCGCGCTAACAATCGGTTTACCTGCGCCTATACCTGTACACAGTGGCGAAATGTGCATATAACATGATTTGCATCGGCTAACCTATTGTAAATTACAATAAAATAGTGGCGGATTTACTTTTGAAAATTGTACTTTGGGATTGAGATCTCAAAAAAAAACAATCTCAACGGAAATTTGGCTGCAAAAAAACAAGGTTCAGAAAAATTTTAAAAAAAATGCTTGTTGCGTTAACCTAATTAGTGATTTTTATAAATGATATCACACCTTGGGAATGGAAAATGCTCTGCCCAGTCTTATCAAAAGTTTTAAAGGTATCATTATTGGCTTCTTATTGGGACAAAGAATTGTAAACCACTGATTTAAATAAAAAAACGTGTCGCCGAGTTTCGCCGCCGGTTCTTTATCAGGTTCGAGGCATTAAATTTAGTGAACCAGTGGTAAATATTTTGAATTTTCAAAAATAAAAAGCTATGTAACTCTTATTTTGAGACAATTATTTGACTTCTTGACTTTGACTTTGACATTGGGATTGTAAATAAAAATGAGCCTGACAAAACCTTAACAGCCAGCCTTCTCCCGGCCCCTTATAAACTAATCTCTTTCGCCACTACTGTTTCACGTCCAAACCTACCATAATAATACTAAAAATTCTAGGAATCCACATTACCGAGTTTTACTTACACCGCAGATAACGGAAGCTCTATAGTTCAAATAATACGGAGATATAGGTTTACTGAATGCAAATTAGACCAATGGAGTTTGAAAGGTAAACAGATATAAAGAGATCATCCCGGCGGATATATGTCGGATTATTATTAAACTACTATTATTTAGTAAAGTAAGATTCGTGGCGCGGTGTTATCAAATCAAGAGGCGTTGAGTTCCGACACCAGCACGCAATGCCGCAATCTGGCAAGTGGGGAAACGGATTTGCTGAAAGCGAGTTTCGCTTAACACTAGAGGTCCTCCAGGTTCCCCCTCTGCCTAATTCTGCTAAAGAGTGGGATACAGAGTGAAGTTAAAAATTCACCTGTATTTTGTTTCACTGGCGCAGAATTGAAAATGTATTTGTAGAAAATTACAAGTTCACCCTTTATACCTTATTAAAGCAAGTTGTAAGTACGAATCTACATTAATGTTAAGACACACTTTGTGCGCCGCTTCCTGCCTTAATACGGGACATTGTGAGCAAAGGCGGTGAAACTCAACGCCGCGTTTTGTCTTTACTAGAGTTTTATTTTTGAAATAATTTTAAATGTCCTCTGAGTGACCGAACCTTCAAACCAATCATGTTTTACAGTCATGACACTGTCCACTGCGCCCTTCCTCGATGACCCCAATAAACATGTATCTCTAATGAATTGTAACAAAAAATATTAGTTTTTGCAATTCCTCTCTTCTATATAAAAGCTCTGCATCTATACTCAAATTCTTTACTTCTTCGTCCTTTCCTTCCTATCCTAAAGATTTTGCCTTCACGTATTATTAACGTTTTCACCAACCAGCAAGTCCCCAAATGCATTATCAACGCATTTGCGTAGTGACGCATATAGTCACTTGAACAAAACATGGACAAGTCAAACCATGGTGGAGTGTGTGTAACATTTACATAATATTTATATAATATATTTTTTATGCATTATTTTTTAAAAATATTAATTCTGCACTTCTTCTTAAATAAACTTATATGTAAAAGCAATTCATGCTCCTCCTTCCAAGTGCAATTTCAAAAAGGGGATCCAAAGTTTTTGTTTCACGTATTTATATATACGAGGGGCCTCTGGAAAAGTGAAAGCAGGATTTCCTAGATAAGAAAAATATTTATTTATTTATCAATATTTATGTTAGTTCCTTCAAAGTAGTCCCCTCTCAGATACAATATAATTCCTATGCCAACGGTTTTTCCAATCGTCAAAGCACTTATAAGCATCTTTGTGGTATAGCCTTGAGCTCTTCTCCAGCGATGCAGCTCCTGATTCCTTCTTCAACGCTGTAAACCTCGGGTCCTTTCATAGGTCTCTTTAGTTTTGGGAACAAGAAAAAGTCACATGGGGCCAACCGGTGAATATGGTGGCTGGAGGCATGATTGTGGTAAGTTTTTAAGCCAAAATCTCTCTCACCTCAGCAAAGATGAATGATGCAGAGTAATTTCGAACAAACTGGAAGGACATCCCAGCGCCCAAAACGTTAGAAAAATTTTGCTTTGGCACGAGCTGTGCCGGAGGCAACAACATCCTCAGCAACTTCTCTGATAGTGATTTTGACGATTTTCTGGTGAACAATTTTTTCTTCACTCAAGCTTGAACGTTTTCATCATTGCTGACGTGCTTGGGCGTCCAGAGCGAGGTCTCAGTTTCGCCGGCATCTAGCGCAATACGTAACTGAATCAGCACTACC
>JAKGSA010001574.1:0-32005 GCA_033558755.1 Philaethria dido | reverse complement strand
CTGTTTACTACCAATGGATTTGTCCCGTTTGCGCCATGATGGTTTATTTTTAACATGTTTTTATTAGCTTCACTGGATCGTCTATCTGTCGATAAATCAATGTAGAAACATCTTTCAATTCTACTTTGACCTACTTGTAGTCGTTTGATTTGCTTGGAAAAAACTCATGGTCCTATTCTTATAACAATATAATAATTTCACATCATAAAGGCGTCTTTTTTAGTTCTTTAAATATTAATATTTTCTTATTTATAGTTGAGTTTTTACTATTCTAAAGTGTATTGTATTTTTTTATTTTTGAAGTAAAAACTTGTTTAGTGGCATTGTGCATTTACTGTGATAAGTAAAAAAATTTAAACTTGCGTCAGGTTACGTGACCTGATCGAAAATTCGTAAGACGCACGTCAACTTCTAATTGAATAGAAAAATTGACAATTTATTTACATTCTTATAAATGAAATCAAGAGATGTTTTGATTGCGAGTTTTAACACCAATCGTTTCAATTAAATTGATAAAATCTGTATCTATTTGAGCATCCAAAGTTCAAATAATTCCTACGTTTCAAAGTCCGTCAAAATCGGGTCCAAAATTTCCGTTACCTACAATAAAACTAATAAAGGCGGGTTAAATTATAAAGAACAAAAAACCCGACTGAACCAATTCTTCAAATTTAGGAAGCAAATACAAATAAAATAGGCTATAAAAGCTAGTTATGTGTTATGTATTTGAAATGTGCTAACTAAGTCCTTTTATTTGATACCTCATACGGATCATCGATTCAACAACGATTTTTTTGTTTTTATTCATGACGTAATTGCCTACTAAATTAAATATAAATTGTCTACCTCTAAAAGTAGAGATACTGAATTAAGAGTGACGTCACATATATAAGAACACTTGCAGTATCAATACTTATCTAACGTCACCTTAATTATATAATTCGGTCCAGGGGTTTGGAAGATATGAGGTAATAAAAAATATTACAAACATACATGATACGCGCGAAAAACATAACCCTCCTCTGAGAGTCGGCTAAAAATGAAAAAAATGTCTTATATTCTTAACAAAAAATCTTTAAAAAATGACATTCATATCTTACCAAGGTTAGTTCAAGATCACAATTCATACATACAACGGAATTATGCGTCACTACCGACATGAAAAATATATATATTTGAATCACACATAGCACACATTTTTCATAGAGGCCGAATTTAAAATTATTTCGTGTTTATAAAACAAACAGACGGACTCCTCAATACGATTCGTTACAATACATTATCCATACGTCAGGTAAATATAGCTACAGGTCGTTGATCTTGTGTAGGGATAGCAAAAAATGTATTCATTTTAGTTTATGTGGAAGCTTCAAATATTAATATAGGCAAGACTAATTATGACTACAATGTGGATCAGTGAAATCTCTATCATCAGGCAATGTTGTGGTTTCTATGGTTGTAGGTTCGATAGAAAGATTATATTTAAATTATCTTCATTTTCCTCAATTCGGCGGAAAGTGGGAAATGGAATTGTTGAAAGAGAACGGAGTGTCTTAACACTAGGTTCTCGGGTTGCCTATGCCTACCCTGCTATGAGGATACAGCATGAAGCTAAAAAAGAGAAAAAATATCTTAATTTTCTGATTTGGAAAGACAAAAAAGGCACTACCACCCAACGAGTGTCCTCTCAAATGATCGGAAATCTTAAAACGGAGTATCTTAACACTAAGTTTCCCTGTGTGCTTTTATGCAATTTGCGGGTAAAAGCGTAAGAGGTTATTAAGCTTTGCCATAATCTGATTGCAGAATATGTTGCGTCCCACAATGGAAAGTTCACAAAATTATCTCTTACTATATTTTTTCTAACCCCCAAAAATATAATATAACATAACACTAAAACTCGGTAATTCACACTAAGATTGATACATTTTGTTAAGATCCCAAGAAAATAGAATGAAAAAGACTGCCGTATCGCAAGTAGCGATCTCCTCCAGGCAACAAACTTATTACGGTCAAATACAAGAAAAGAGCAGGCATTATATTATAACGCGTCAATGGGGACACCATTGACGCGTTAACAACGCGTTGTCTAGCAACGTATATGTCACTTTATATAAAGGGATGTTTTTGTAAAAAGGGGTCCAAAGCTTTTGCTCCACGTATATTTATAGATAACCTAACTTCAACTTTTAAAAATATACTGAATATAAGCAAATATATAAAAGTATGCTTAATATTCTTGAGCTCTATATATAAACATTTATTTAGTTTCACCTGTCCTGAGTGACTGTCTGCTCGTCTGCTGTCAAATCTTGCAAGTTAAATTTGACCCACATTCGGGATAGTTCCAATGGCAATGCAATTTGTGGTAATGTGATTACGCATTATCAATTTCGTTGGAAATTCTATATGGCTGCCGCAATAGAATAGCAAATTATATACTTTCGTACTAACCTAATGTGGATATCTAAAAAATATATGTTACTGTATGATTCACGACAGAGGTAAAACTTCGAGTCGAGAAAGAGTAATATAAAAATATGCATTTATTACGATATTGTTAAAAACTTTAGAAATGCACTAAAGAGTATAACTATTACAAATAACTCAAAAACTATTTATCAGATCTTAACTTATAAAATGGGAATTATTTAAATGGGACCACCAGAAGCTATTAAATATATCAAGAATATATTAAAAAAAATCAATATTGGTTCATCCAGTAAAAACTTATACGGTAACACATAAAAAAAACTGTCGATTTAAGAGCCTCCTGATGTCCTTTTTGAAGTTGGTTAAAACTGTATATTGACATTTAAGTTGTTCTTTAGAACTCGTAGGCGAAATACTTTTCTAAGCTCCTCCTCAAAGTCGACACTATTTTTTTGTTAAAAACATTAAATTTGAAAATTTATAAATTTAGTGTCTGAAGCCAAAGCGCGGCGATGAGTTCCGCCACTCAACACGCAGTGCCTCTATCCAGCGGAAAGTGGAGAACGGAAAGAGAATGGAGTGTTTTAACACTAGGTTCTCAGGTTCCCTCTGACTACCCTGCTGTGTGCAGAGACAGCGTGAAGCTAAAAAAAAAAATGAAAAAAGAAGCACTTTATTTTCTCAGTATCGATATAAACGCTATCTATGTTATCATTAGTTGAATACAAATGATTCCTTCGAATACATTTACTACGAAATTTTATACAGATATTCAATTTGTCTGAAAGCCAGACTTTAGAATTCCTGCAACTATTTTATTCAGTTCGATATGATATTATTTGATGCATTTTCTATATTCCTTTCGATAAAACCTCTTTGACTTTTATTATGTTTATTACAAAGTACTTTTTTATTATTATTATCTTTTGTGTTAGCATCAGTTTAATATGAGGGTAGATGAAAATAACCTAGCAAGAGTGCGATCGCGACAAATCATAATCGGGTTCAGTGTATTATTGTAGTGATAGTAATTAGTGATTTAACTATACTAGTGTCCCCGTTGACGCGTTAATAACGCGTCCTAGTAATGTATGTAACATGGATGTCAAACCAAGGTAGGGTGTGTAACATTTATTTTATTAATTCATTATACTCTCTATGCATTATTTAAAAAAAATATTAACATTTTGCACTCCTGCTCTATATGAACTATAAGTGTACCAAGTTTCATGCTCCTCCGTCCACTTATTATTCGCAAAAAGGGATACAAAGTGTTTCCTTCACGTATTAATATAGATTAGTATTGCGGTATAAGTTTGTGAGAAGTTAACGTATGGGAAACTAAACGTGTTTCGTGATATACGCGAATAGTATAGTCTCTCATCGTATATTAAAGTCTATTTTTATAATTTGAATGAATAAATTTAACATTTGTTTTTTCTTTATTGTTCGTTTAAACTTTGTTTGGTGGTAGGAGGTTCGTCCTCCGTCTGGCTCGCGACCACTATCATGTCAAAGACGAACCGCCAAATATCTTATGATGTGTTCCGGTTCGATGGCATGTACGCCAGGTTTTCCCCTTTCCCACCCATCCTTTCCCCAAAATGTGGTGGTTCCGATAGCGGACTACTACATTATCCTCCCTTTCCATCTGTATCCTCTAGGTTGGCAACGCATCTAGTACATCTCTTGTGTTGTAGATGTTCATGGGCGAAGGTAACCACTTACCATCAGGCGGTCCTTCTGCTCGTTTGCCATCCGGTATCCATAAAAAAAAAAAAAAAAGCGAAAGCTATAAAAGTTTCTAAAAGAGCTACAAATGCCGATGGGGAAGAAAGGTTCCCGAGTGGCGACCACGAACCGGAAGGCGTAGCGTGGGACGGCCCCCTACTAGATGGACCGACGACCTAGTCCAAATTGCGGGAAAGCGCTGGATGCAGGAGGCTACATGGCGATATATGGGGGAGGCCTATGTCCAGCAGTGGACGTCTTCTGGCTGACGACGACGACGACGACGACAAATGTCATTCCCTTCATTCCTTTAATTTTCTTTTATAAAAATGAAGCAAATTATATGATGCAAAATGTAACATTTTAATAAGATTTTAACAATAAAAGAAAATACGCTTCAAATAAAATGCACTAAAGAAGCATTATTACAAATAACTCAGAAACTACGCGTCAGATGTTAATTAAAAGTAAATGGATTGCTTGTTTGATTGATGACTCGTTAGATGCCGAAAGAATTATCACTTTCGAAGAAAAGATGTTGTTTCGCTAATAATTCTAACCGACTTCAAAAAAGGAGGAACATATAAATTCGACTGTTCCTTTATGCCTAATATAACATAACTGTTAGCTGGGTGAAACTATATCGACAATTCTATTTTCATTTGATAGCTAGTGCTTCTGGAACTGACTGACTGACACTAACTGGAACCATATCGGTTCCATCTAAATTAAGTGAAGATCTGATGTGTAGTTTTTGAGTTATTCGTAACAATTTTACTATTTAGCGCGGCGTTGAGTTCCGCCACTCAGCACGCCATGCCCCAATTCGGCGAAAAGTGGGGAACGTAGTGACATAACACTAGCTTCCCTCTACCTACCCTGCTATATGTTTTCTTTTTTTGGTAAAATCTTAATTATTATAATTTTTTTTACAATTTTCATGCTGACCATACTTAATTATCGTTGAAACTCATAACCGTATTACGTATAAAGTTACATACGCTAAAACTGGAGCAGGTTGCGGCTGAAGAATTGTGGTGGACAGACATACGTACATATAAATCAGTTTATATATAGACTTTGTTATGTATTATAATTTAATATCTCTCTCTTATGGACTCTCTAACCAAATCATGTGTCTGGATGGTAAAAGGATCAATAAATAATTGTTTTTTTATAAAATTTCAAAGCACGGCGCTGAGTTCCGCCACTCAATGTCTCGAATTCACACAAAAAACAGAGAATGAACTGATATTAGATAACAATTATAACTAAGATTTTGACGAAAAAGGAAAACTGAGTTTAAATAAAATGCACTATAAAGTAAAATTGTTACGAATAACTCAAAAATTATTTGTCCGATCTTAACTAACATTAAGAGAGAGATCGAGACCATATGAGATACACACGCATTGCCTCAATTCGGCGGAAAGTGGGGAACGGAATAGAGAATGGAGTGTCTTGACACTAGGTTCTCTGGTTCCCTCTGCCTACCCTGCTATATGCGGTATACAGCGTGAAGTTAAAAAAAATGAGATACACTAGCTAGCTATGATATAAAATAATAATCATCAAAATTGGTCTACCCAGTTTTGATGATTATTATCATACGGTAACACACATACAAAAATACAGTCGAATTGAGACCCTCCTCCTTTTGAAGTAGGTTAAAAAGTAATAAAATTCTGTAGGTATAGCGCCTGTCCTAGCGCAGAGGTGAAAGCGTGCGACTGTAAACTGTGCAACAGGTTGTGAATTCGATTCCTACTCCAGGAAATGTAAAAGTTTACTATTTTCATGTAAGGCAAAGGTAACAAGGCAAAGCACAGCGTTGAATTTCGCCACTCAGCAGATAATGCCTCAATTCGGCAGAAAGTGGGGAACGGGTGTCTTAACACTAGGTTCTAAGGTTCCCTCTGCCTACCCTGCTATATGCGGGATACAGCGTGAAGCAAAAAAATATATGTGCCATCAAACTAGCTTAAAACTTTTCATTAGATAATGTAAATAGCGTCAGTCTATACATACATATATATATATATATATATATATATATATATATATATATATATATATATATATATATATATATATATATATATATATATAAGTAACAAATCCGACTAAAGCTAAAAACAAGTGTAATTAATTAAACAACAATATATTATATACCGTCGAACCCAAATCAAGGCGAAACTCTAAATAAAAGTTGTTTAACAAATAGCTTTTGGGTATGTTAACATGAATTTACAACAGTTTTTTGAACTTACAATATTGCGCCGTCATAGTGTAGTAGGACAGAGTCTGTAGACACGATTGGTTGTGTATTCGATTCCAACTTGGAGCAATGATTATGTTTAAAATATTTTTATTTCTCCGATCTTGTAAGGCAAAGCGTGTCGTTGAGTTTTGCAAAAAGGAGTGTCTTAACGGAGGTTCTTTTGACTATCCTGCAATAGGGATAAAGCATGAAACAAAAGTTGTGTTGATACAACCAAAAACAACAATTAAAATTATTGAAAAGCTTAGATAGATCGAGTAGGTAGGTGCATCTATATGAGCCGCGGCAGGATCCTATTTCGCTTGTATAATCACCTCCTGCAAATTTCTATTGCGTTCAGGATATAAAAAAGACCCAGAGATACCCGCACCTCCCAGGCCACCTGTAACAATGATGCACAACGCATCTTAACTTTTTGTATTAGCTCTTTTAGAGCTAGAAGGGTTGAACGAGAGTTTGCTTCCTCTTACTCCCTGGTCTTCGTCGAACGAAACCAAAGGAATTCAAAACTCAAGCTTGTGGTTTAAATACCTTACTACTAAAAGAAGCATGATAAGTACCACGCGCTATTTATTCTTCAAAAAATAACTGAATACATAAATAAATTTTCCTATAAAATAAAATAAAAGAAAAACAAAAAGGTCTGTAGTTAAAATAAACGTATTCAAATTATGATGATTATAATTCATGCACAGAGCAAGCCTTTGAAGTTCTAATAAATAATGGTATTTTAGAAACAAAATACAATTCACGTCAAATAAGCATTAAACCTGTTTACAAGCTCGTTAATAATACATTTGAAGATTGTTTGCAACTACTGTACTAGAGGCTTTG
Organism: Philaethria dido; assembly: GCA_033558755.1. Lineage (NCBI taxonomy): Eukaryota > Metazoa > Arthropoda > Insecta > Lepidoptera > Nymphalidae > Philaethria > Philaethria dido. Next base: position 24,726 of record JAKGSA010001574.1, on the reverse strand, counting down.
TTTTATCACTGTTTCAACGCCTGTCGTAGCGCAAAGGCACAGGCGTGCGACTGTAAAACCGACAGGTTGTGGGTTCGGTTCCCACTCCAGGAAATGTTAAAGTTTAGTATTTTCATTTCCTGGGTTTGGTTACAAGGCAAAACGCGACGTTGATTTCCGCCACTCAGCACGCAATGCCTCAATTCGGCAGAAAGTGGGGAACGGAGTGTCTTAATACTAGCTTCTAGGTACCCTCTGCCTACCCTGCTATATGCGGGATACAGCGTGAAGTAAAAAAAATCACTATATGAATATAATTTCACATATTATCATTAGTAATATTATAAATGTGAATGTTAGTTTGTTTGTTACGGTTTGACGCCAGAACAACTCAACCGAGTGTCATGATACTTTCTACATATATTCGTAAAGGTATTAAAAAAGGACAGGCTATTTTTTATTATAATAAATTGTGAAAAAAATTAAACTCTTAGCTATTTCAGCTCACTATAGTATATAGTATGGACTGTCATTGACAACGTGAGCGATGCCGCGAGTAACAGTTAGTTATTATAAAAATATGTGAAGGAAAAACTTTGTAGACCTTTTTATGAAAATTGTGTGGACGGAGCAGTATAAAATTTGGCATACTTAAAGTTTATATGCCTCTAGTAAATACAATTACTCTTTATTGTCCTGAAAAATTGTATATTGTAAGAAATAAAAAAAAAAACATATGTGTGCAGTTGACATACAATAGAAACCGAACTGATGCCTTCCTGGTCATTGCTCGTGGTCAGTTTATTAATAAGATATGAGAAGTGCTTGTTTACTATGAAGTAATTATTTTTTTGTATATTTGTTTCTCATAGGACGGATATATTCTATAGAAAGAATGAAAAATATTAAGGTAGGATAAATACGAAATTCAAAGGAATGAATTACAAATTTTATGAACCGAACTTGAAAGTCAAATGAATGAGATGATGTGATGAATGATCACATCATCATTACAACAATGTTTTTTTTCGAAATCTATATCAATATTTCTACAAATGGAAATTAAATTAAAAATCTACGTATACAAAATTCATTGTTATTCATCGAGTCTTTGTAATGATTTTTTTCATAGCTTCACGCTTTACCTACACGGTTACTATTACACGGTTGTCAGAGTGAAACCAGTGTCAAGACGCTCTTTTCATCGCTTTCTGCCTGAATTCGAGATATTGTATTCTAAGTGACGGAACTCTCTACCGCACTTTGTCTTACCAGAGCGGAGGCAAAAAAAAATTAAAATATAAGCATTCCCTCAAATGGAAATCGAACCCACAACTATAGTTTATAGTTAGACGTCCCACTGTGCCACGATGGTCCCTAAAGGACGAATTTTAGAAATCATTTATCATTTCGCTTTAGACACGCCTCGGCTTTGTAGAGCAAATAGCGTTTTATTCCTTTACACGTTATTCGCGTAGATAACGCCGGAATTTGCCGCTAATGTACATTAATTAAAATATAAACATTTTTTTAGCAGATTCATGCTTTTTTCAGCAGAAGAAAAAGCAAGTATATCGATATTTTTAACCAAACTGAAATAAAGAAGAAGATCTTCCTTCAACAGGTTCTTTATGATCACTGCATTAATGACCTGAATGAACCGATTTTGATGATTCTTTTATATATGATAGCTAGTGTTTCTCATATGGTCCTATTTAAATATAACTAATCTCTGACGATTCGTTTTTAAACTTTTTTCTTTTTTTTTTTTAACTTCACGCTGTATCCCGCATGTAGCGGGGTAGGCAGAGGGAACCAGAGAACTCTTTCAACTATTCCGTTCCCCACTTTCCGCCGAATTGAGGCATTGCGTGTTGAGTGGCGGAACTCAACGCCGCATTTGCCTCGGTACCAAACCAAAGAAATGAAAATACTAACATTTCCTGGAGTGGGAATCGAACCCACTACCTGTCGTGTTTACAGTTGCACGCTTGTGCCTCTGCGCCACGACAGGCGTCCGTTTTTAAATTATTTGTAGTAATTTAACTATTTAGTGTATTTTTTGGAAGTCGGTTTTCTTTTAGCGTCACATTTACCTATCTATCTCATCAATATAAGGAAACCTTTTAACGTCATTTTGACCAAATGGACATTTCTGTGCGATGCTTGAAAAATTGCACCCTTGTCCAAATCGGATGACAATACAATATTTTCCGATCAAGAACCTGATGTTCTTCCCAGAGCGACCATTATAACGAGGAAATAGTTTTAAATGCGTTTTTAACTGACTTCAAAAAAGGCGGTTATCAATTTAACTGTATTTTTATGTATGCTACCGCATAACGCTTTACTAGGTATACTAATCTTGATGAAACTTTTTTGTGTATGATAGCTTACAATTCTAATATAAATATTTATAATTACTATATTTAGTTAAGATAAGATTAACTAAATTTAGTTAAGATCAGACGAGTAGTTTTTGAATTATTCTTAATAATTGTACTTTATAATGCATTTTCTTTGAAGTCCTTTTTTTAATTAAAATCTTAATTGTAGGTTATTTAAACTCACACTAAAAACAATAATATTTAACTATAAAGAAATGAAACTGAAGAATTATAATATATATATTATATATATACAAATAATCCAGCCATATATAATTTCAATATCCTTTGAACCCAGCTTTAGCTTCACATACATCCCATATTTAGCGGGGTAACAAATACTATTAAGACCGATACCTCACTTCCTACGGTTATAAATACGAAATGGCGAAAGCCAATGAGCTTTGTGTCGGATTAAATTAATCTAGTCTTACTAATATTATAAGAAAATGTTCATAGGAGAGATGTTTGTTATTCTTTCACGCAAAACCTACTAAACCGGTTTAGCCGTGTAGGATAAAGCAGATTCGTAGTACGTAGTGTCATGACACTCTGTTCACTTTATAATTTAAATTAAACTACAGTAATATAACTTATCTATATATAAATACGTGAAGAACGAAAATTACGCAGACGGAGGAGCATGAAACTTGGCACACTTATAGTTTATATAGAGAAGGAATGCAAAATGATATTTTTTTAAATAATGCATTAAAAGTATATTAAATTAATAAGTGTTACACACACTACCATGCGATTGACATGCATGTTTATAGTGATATATACATTGATAGACAACGCGTTGTTAACGCGTCAACGGGAACTCTAGTATATTACGCTTTGTGTAAAGTAGCTAAGTGTTGGCGAATGAAAAATGAGTCCCGCTAAGTTTCTTGCGCCGGTTCTTCTCAGGTCTAAGGCATTGAACTTAATGAACCGATAGTAAATTATTTGACGTTCAAAAAAAGAAAAATATAACTTCTTATTTTGAATAAAATTATTTGACTTTGACTATAGTAACACACACAAAAAATACAATCGAATTAAATACCTCTTTTTATTTTAAATCGGTTAAAATATAATGTGAATATATTATGATGGGGAACGGAGTGTCTTAACACTAGGTTCCCTCCGCCTACCCTGCTATATGCGGGACACAGCGTGAAGCTATGTTCCCTTACGCATCCTTTCACCAAAATGTGGTGAGAAGTTCCGATAGCGGACTACTACATTATCACTCCCCCTTCCATCTTAGCATCATTCTGGGTTGGCAACATCTGCAGCATCTTTACAATTGTAGATGTTCATGTTGAAGGTAACCACTTACCTGTCAGGTGGTCCGCTTCACTGCTGGTTTATTATCCAGAAAAAAAAGAGTATATTATGAAGGTAGTGTTTCTTATTGATGACTTGGACAGAGCAGCAGAAGGGGACCACCTGATGTTTAAGTGATTACTGCCCTTACCAGAGATGCTAAATCGTATAACCTGTTCTGTGAAAGGGCTATATTGATCCTATCAGAACCACCACATTTTGGGGAAAGGATGGGTGGGAAAGGGGAAAATCTGGCTTACATGCCATCGAACCGGAACACATCATTAGATATTTGGCGGTTCGTCTTTGACATGATAGTGGTCGCGAATAAAAAAATTATATTATGAAGGTAGTGTGTACTCACCTTTATAAATACACGATTACGCATATTCTGAGAGTACAGTAAAGACTGACAGTGTAATCTCTCTATATATGTTTAACAAACACCAGCGTCGGATTAGTCCTAACAAGTAGTAGTTACACTATCGTTAATGCTAAGTTTAGAATTTCTATGCAGTTTTCGTTTATTATTGTAACTAGTTACGAGCTTAAAGATGGGAGATATTTAGTATATTTGTCTAGTTTGTTCAGTGGTTAATAACTTTAAATTGGAGGTAGTAGGTTTGAATTCTATGTAGAATAAATATTTGTAGAATCAACATTAGCAATTATTTCGTATTAAATAGTACTAGTGTTAATGCGTTAACAACGCGTTGTCTTCAGCAATGTATATGTCACTTCATATAAACATGGATGTTTAACCATGGTAGTAAGTATAACATTTATTTTGTTTTTAATATACTTTTTATGCATTATTTAAAAAAAATGTAAGCATTCTGCACTCCTTTTCTATATAAAGTATAAGTGTGCCAAATATCATGCTCCTGCGTCCGCGTAATTTTCGTAAAAAGGATCCAAAGGTATTGCTTCACGTATTTATATATAGATTTAATATTCTTTTCGCCCATTTCCTCGCTTTCGTAACAAGGCAAAACGCGGCGCTGAGTTCCGCCACTCAGCACGCAATGCCTGAATTCGGCGGAAAGTGGGGAACGGAAATGTTAATAGAGAACGGAGTGTCTTAACACCAGGTTCTCTGGTTCCTTCTGCCTAGTCTGCTATGTACGGGATACAGCTACTAGCTGAACCTATTTATTTCATTAGTTTTATAGATATATGTATCGATTATCTATCATATAAAAAAGTAGTTGCATGATCAACCATCCGATGGAGCGATGAAGCGTGATGACGCGTGAATAGTTGTCGGTATAATGATTATATTTGAATAATATTTATATCCATGTCCCGCCTTAAATCACGACGATAAGTTCCACTAAATCATCTAGCAATGATTTTGGATGGAAAGTTGAGAGCAGAGTGTCTTAACACTAGATTCTCTCTGCCTAACCCACTATACGAGAAATTATTTGTGCGTTTATCAGCTTCACGCCTATAGCAGGGTAGGCAGAGGGAACCTGACAACCTAGTGTTAAGACACTCCGTTCAGTTCCCCACTTTCCACCGGATTGAGGCATTGCGTGCTGAGTAGCGGAACTCAACGCCGCGCTTTGCCTTGTTACCAGGCTCAGGAAATCAAAATACTAAATATTATTTCATTTCCTGGAGTGGGAATCGAACCCACAATCTTTAGGGTTTACAGTCACACGCTTGTGCCTCTACGCCACAAAAGGTTTATCAGGTTATCATAAAAAAAAGAGTTATCTTAACATTAAAAAAAATTTAACTTACATTATTCAAAAACATGGTCTCTTCGATAAAAACATAAAAAAAAGTATTTTTTTGACATAATCCAGTAAATTACTTAGTAAAGGTCAAAGATAAAATATATGGAAACTGGTAGCATCTTCTTGTATGAAATGAACTGTACCAAACCCGATTAGAGCATAATAGACGTTCATCCATCATGAGACTTAAAAGCGAAAGCGGGAACATAATCTAATTTAACATAGAAAATTCATGGAAAAAAAGAAATTTTTCATGTTTGTTGTCAAGGGTTAATTTAATTTAAAAATGATGAATTATAATGAAATTTCTTTATATTTGGTAATGGAAAAATAATTAAATTTCTAACAATTTTCTTTAAACCGACTTCTAAAAAAGGAATAGACTTTCAATTAGACTGTATTATTTCTTATGTGTATAACTTTATTGGAGACGTATGCTAAGAATACCCTGGGCTGCGAAACGCACAAATGCATAGATTTTGATGCAAATCCAAATAAAAATTCGCTTGTCCATCAAATGCCAACAACGCATTTTGTCTTTCTTCGGTCACACAATGCGCAGAACTATCAACAGCCTGGAAAAGTGATGGTGGTTGGAAATACCGAAGGCGAAAGATTGCGCGGTCGTTCACTTACAAGATGGACCGATCAAGTGAAGGGACCAACATCTACTCAAACTCTATTCGGTCATAAGAGACGCGCTAGGCAGAAACCGATGGAAGCAGATCGTCCCTTCCAGATGCAACCCTGATGCTGACCACGATCCTCAGACATGAGGGACCGGCTAGAGAGAGAGATAACTTTATATTTTTATCGTGATGCTAGAAAATACTGATTAAGCAGGCCTTGGCGCAGGCCAAGTGGTGCCTAACAGTGACGTATGGTGCTGTGGAGTTGACCGGCTAACCTGATACTACTTAATATAACGCAGCAGAAACCCTTTTCACTGACATGAGCCGTCGCAGTATCGTTCGAGCATGCCAATACGACATGTCGGTGGACGGCACGGGTATTTCAGGTCACTGTCGCCTTCAGGGTACATAACTTTGCTCTGGGTGAACCAATTTTGATAATTCTATTTTATATGACAGCTAGTGCTTCTGAGAAGATCCTATTTAAAGATTGTTAAGATCTGAGTAGTTTTTTAAGTTATTTTGAAGTCGGTTTCCTTTTTTTTATAGAAATCTCAATTATATAAATTAGAACTAGCACGATAACTTCTTCTTCTATTCCCTTATTTGCTTCGCGCAACATTGCGCACATAAATTAACAGAATAAATTAAAAATAAAGAATATTTTTGTCATTTTTTTACTTTTTAAGAAAATAAAAAAGTAAATACTAATTTTTTTTTTTTTTTAATTTTTTTTAACTTCACGCTGTATCCCGCATATAGCAGGGTAGGCAGAGGGAACCTGAGAACCAAGTGTTAAGACACTCCGTTCTCTTACAACAATTCCGTTCCCCACTTTCCGCCGAATTGAGGCATTGCGTGCTGAGTGGCGGAACTCAATCCCGCGCTTCAATACTAACATTTCCTGGAGTGGGAATCGAACCCACAACCTGTCGCGTTTACAGTCGCGCGCTTGTGCCTCTGCGCCACGACAGGCGCTTAAAAAAAATGAAATGAATTTATATAACACTTGAAATGAAGAAAGTAATTACCAAGAGTAAACAACAAAGGGGATGAAAACGAAAACAAAAATAAACCAAAATAGCATCTTACTTTAGTTCCATCTAAAGTATTATCTTATTCCGAGAAAGGGATGAAACTTGATATTTGACTTTTGAACTTCGGCCATTAGTATTCAATATATGGCAGGATTATAATCACTTCATAAATATAAATAGAAATAGATTGCCAATTACTCCTAAATCAATACAACTTGTAAGAATAAAAGGAAATCGATTTTAAATAAACGGCAAACTGGAAAGTAAAATTATTACAAATAACTCATAAACTACTCGTCAGATTTTTTTTTTCACTTCACGCTGTATCCCGCATATAGCAGGGTAGGCAGAAGGAACCAGAGAATCTAGTGCTAAGGCACTCTATTCTCTTTCAACAATTCCGTTCCCCACTTTCCTACGAATTGAGGCGTTGCGTGTTGAGTGGCGGAACTCAACTCCGCAGTTTGCCTTGTTATCAAACCCAAGAAATGAAAATACTAAATTTTGCATTTCCTTGAGTGGGAATCGAACCCACAACCTGTCGCGTTTACAGTCGCACGCTTGTGCCTCTGCGCCACGACAGGCGCTAACAGGCTCGTCATATCTTAATAAAATTTAAATGAGACCACATCAGAAGCTATAACATAAAAAAAATATTTTCACCAATTAAAGAGTTATGCGGTAACACACAAAAAATACAGTCGAATTGATAACCTATTCCTTTTTTGATGGCAGTAAAAAGTTCAATTACGACAGAAAGTCATATTTCAAGACCAAAACATGAGATTGAAGAAGGTCTTGATGCCATCACGAAGAAATAGAACAATGTGCCCCGTCGGGTTTGACGGAAGATCTGGGTTGTTCCCGTGGCCTCGGCTAGAGACGAATCGTAGGGGAGCTCTATCAAGAGTCCCATATAACCCGTCCGAGTTTTCGTAAGTCAGTATTAAAAAAAAGTATTGACAATTAATAAGATAAAATTGTTCCTCTAAAATGTACTTTTCCTTATTTTTATCGCAATACTAAGATATTAACACATAATCCTCAAAATATGCAAGTTGAAATGGCAATGGGCGGGCCACATCGCTCGTAGAACCGACAACCGATGGGGAAGAAAGGTTCTCGAGTGGCGACCACGAACCGGAAGGCGTAGCGTGGGACGGCCCCCTACTAGATGGACCGACGACCTAGTCCAAATTGCGGGAAAGCGCTGGATGCAGGAGGCATCCAGTCGTGCTACATGGCGATCTATGGGGGAGGCCTATGTCCAGCAGTGGACGTCTTCTGGCTGACGACGACGACTAAGATATTTTTCATATGCAGCGTCTCGAAATCGAGCAAAAAGTAGAAGACAGAGTCTCGATCCTAGATTTTCTTTGCATCTCCTATAGATTATTTTAAGAGCTATTATATAAAAAAGAGAAAATAATCAAAATTGGTTCACCCAGTGAAAAGTGATACAGTAACACACATAAAAAATACAGTTACCTAACTACCTCCTGTTTTTAATAAGTCGCTTAAAAATATAACATTTTTTTGCTTTACATTGTATCCCGTATATAGTAGGGTAGGCAGAGGGAACCTGAGAACCTAGTGTTAAGACACTTTCCACCGGATTGAGCTATTGCGTGCTGAAAGGCGGAATTCAACGACGCGCTTTGCCTTGTTACCAGACCCACGAAATGAAAATACTAAATATTATTTAACATTTTCATTTCCTGGAGTGGGAATCGAACCCACAACCTGTCGCGTTTACAGTCGCACGCTTGTGCCTATGCGTTACGACTGGCGTCATATAATCTTTCAGCTACTTATTTAAAAATTAATGCTCAGTAACTACTTTATTAATCACGCAACTATCTGGTTATCCGCCAAATGTCCTCTATTTTCAACGATAAAGCGAAATTTTTATTATGAATGCATGTAATAAATTATGTACTCTCGCGTCTTAATCTGTTTTAATTTATCGTGTCTATGATCTTCTCGTATTTTCCGCATTTTGTGGATAGTTAAATTGAGTTAAGTGATAAATCACTCCGCCTTTTCTGTCTTAATTCATTAAGCTTCATTTTATTTTGACTCTGGTCGGAAAAATGTATACTTTTAACAATTTTTGGTTTATAATTTTAATACGTTAAAGTTTGAACTGCTTTTTAAAATAAAATATGCAGGCGGAGGAGTATAAAATTTGGCATATTTAAAATTTAAGCGCAGAAAATCAATATTTTTCATAATAATGTAATTATGCAATAATTTAATCAAATTATTTTGTGGTTGATATACTCTTCTATAAAGTAACTGGTGACATATGCGTTGCTATGGCAACGCGTATTTTACTAGTTACCAGGCCTACTAGAGTATTCGTTTTACAGGAGGGAGGTCAAAACTAATTGTACAACAATTGTTGACACACGGCTGCGTGTTAAGTCAAGTTCTACTTTATATATCTATTTTATATCGACGAAGTTAAAATATATGCATATTCTTTATATCGAACTTGACTTCTCATTTTCACATTGATGTTTTTGATGAGTTTATCTAATACTGTATTCTTAGAAATTCAATTTCAATTGATGTGAACATTTGAAGTTTCGAAGAATTTTAAGCAAGAGAGGGGAAATTGTATATATTTTTTCTTTTTTTTATGTAATGTGTTATTTTCTTCATTCAGCGTAATGTGATTTGTGTTTTGGCTTCGAAAGCCATAAAAAAATCTCATATGACATTACGGATCGAATGTTGGAGTTAAACGCCGTACTTATTCTCAATCCCTAATGGAAATATAAAAAATCTAATACTTTAAATATATTACAAAAGTATTCTTTTTTTTTCTTTTATTTAACTTCACATATATCCCGCATATATAGAGAGTAGGCAGAGGGTTACTAGTTTACTAGTGTACTAGTGTTAAAGACTTACTCCCTTCTCTTTCAATAAATCCCAGTTCCCACTTTTCCGGCCAGATCCGGCATTGCGTGTTGAGTGGCGGAACTTGACGCCATACTTTCCCTTGTTACTAAGCCCAGAAAGAATGAAAATACTACATTTCCTGTAGTGGGAATCAGACCCACAACCGATAAGTCAGTCCGACAGGCGATTAAAAGTATTCAGTATTATAATAACATAAAAACTAACAAATTTCTTTGAAATTAATTTGAAATAACATTATTAGAAAGAAATATACACATATATTGAAAACGCACAATTTCTAAGGTTAGTGTAAAACGTCACAATGATTTGTTTGGTCGACAGCCAGCTCTCCATCAGCATACAGCTTAATCCATCTTTGGTAGGGCAGGTGAATCTACTAACACTTTATTGTCAGGAACAACATGAAATTCAATTATATTTTTGCTTATTTGTTTATCTATCTGCATATATCCTTTACAATTATTCAGCTCTTATTCAATTTTATATTCTATACGTTACCGATATGTCTTATGGGGCATATACAATGTACCCCTGATTTGAATGCTTATGTCAAAGTTACCTGGAAGAGATCACTTATCGCCTTTGCACATACTACCTAGTATGAAGGAACTATTTTCTTACATGTGATTATTTTTATTATTTATGATCTTTTTTTTGATTATATGTTTGTAAACTGTATTATTTTCATTGTACGTATGCAATAAAGAGTTTATCTATCTATCTATATATATATATATATATATATATATATATATATATATATATATATATATATATATATATATATATCTCTACTATACATAGGAAGTTTAATTAAGTTCCTAAAAATTAACTATGAAGATATATAATTAAGACGTTAACAAAAAAAGAAACCCGATTTCAATTTGAAATCAAGTTTAAAATACACTATAAAGTAAAATTGTTACGAATAACTCAAAAACTACCCCTCAGATCTTAAATCAAATGAAATAAGAAGCACTAGTTTTAAGATAAAAAGAACCATCAAAATTGGTTCATCCAGTAAAAATTATGCGGTAAAATAAATAAAAAAATACAGTCGAATGTAGATTTTTATGAAGTCGGTTAAAAAATAACAGATTATGCAATGTACATAGGTTATAGGGCAAGTACCTAATTATTAAATTAAAAGAAACTCGTAGTATTTAAAAATATGAATAGAGGTAAAATTTTAATTACTATTTTTTGATTTCAATGATGACGAACTCAATCTTACGAAGAAGCTTTAGCATATTCACGCCTTATCCCGCAAAGCAGGATAGTCAGAGAAAGCCTAGTGTCAAGACACTCCGTTTCTCCACTTAAAACACAAAGTCTTAAATTTCAGCGTCAAACGGTGACCAGAGCTTACGAAGCGACACACCAAATCGTTTAAAAGGCATCACACAATAAGTGTTACGTCCCGTAAACTCGGTAATATGTCTAACAAAATTGCTAACCAAACTAGACTCTACTAATTTTTGATCAAAGCTCGTAGGAAACTACGAAGTTATGATAACTTTGGATACAGGTGCTAGTAATAGTATAATTATGATAAAAGACGGCCTTCAGTTGTGTCAGCAATATCTAAGGAAAATAACACATTAATTTCACATATATTGTTAAATAAAGAAACTCGATGGTAGTTTATTCTTGTTTTGTGCATATAAATAAAAGAACACACATAATTACAAAGAACAAAAACCCCGACTGAACCAATTCTTCAAATTTAGGAACCAAATACAAATAAAGTAGGCAATAAAAGCTAGTTATGTGTTATATATTTAAAATGTGCTTATTAAGTCCTTTCATTTAATATCCCACACGGTACCCATCAAATTATTATTTTTTTTATTCATGATTTATTCATGACGTAATTTCCTTTAGAGGGCGCCATATTGAATTAAGAATGACGTCTCATATCTAAGAACACTTAGAGTATCAATATCTATCTAACGACACCTTAATTATATAAATCTGTTCAGGGATTTGGAAGATATGAGGTAATAAAGAATATTACAAACATACATGATAGGCCCGAAAAACATAACACTCCTTTGACAGTCGTGTAAAAAATATCTTCCCCCAATGATATATACAATACGTGTTGCCTTAGCAACATATATTCTCATTTTCTTAATAGAGAAAAAACTGCTTAGCCATCCATGCATATCCATCCATAATCCATGGATCATGGATACACTCTGCGTGTGCTCATCGCGTTGCAGAGAAATGAGTTTGGAGAGTGCCTGTGACTTGCAACACAAGTATATTTAAGGGGCCCTTCAAAATGTGTATTAACGTTCACCTCCACTGGCCGCGCTCCTCTCTTCATATTCAAATTTGATAAGATCCTACTAATGCCGTCTTCGGAATACGTGCTAAAAACAAAATTCTAGAAATGCAAAGGTATGTCAAATGCATTATTACAAAAAGTATTGGCTTTTTGCACTTCTCTATATAAAGTTTAAACATTTAAAATTCATTCAATTTCCTTCGCATAATTTTCGCAAAAAGGGGTTAAAGTTTTTTTTTACGCGTTAAAAATAAATATAGATTTCACGTATTCACTTAGTGAAACCTAAAAGCGATATTTAAATTTGAATGGCATAACTCAACTAAAAGTACGAAGACTCGAGCAAGATTCCAACCCACAACTGCGCCGTGATAGCTTTGTAAACATTTTTTCGTGTTTAAAATAGAACTTACGCATCAGCCTCTTTTACATTAAGAATCATCGGTTGTCTTCAAAATGATGAAGCTATAACAATTTAAAAAGATTAAAGATATCTTTTATAATTTTAGAATTATCAATAAAATATTAAATTGGACAACTTTTGAACTTGTCTGTAGGATTTTAAGTTATTACTATTAATTCTATTTAACAAAATAAATATTGTATGCCATATTTTCTTTATTTTCTTTTTATTTACCTCCTTTATTCGGCTACTAAGTATGGAGTATACCTAAATAGAAGAATTCACATGGTCACAGAAGTATATTAATTTACTATTTGTTACTGGCAACTTCGTTTCGATAGACTTTATGAACTTAGCCATCCTAAATCCATTTGTATCTTCCTTTGTTTGGACTATAAAACATAAAATACTGACATTTCCGTTTCCGTGGCAATTTCGGGAAATCCTTTGTAAGTGCTTCCTTTCCCCAAGGGACTTACGTGCCAAATTTCAGCTATATCCAAAGTCCCTGATGTACGTTATTTGACGCTCAATGAGTAAGAGAAGAACTTTTGATAGGTATATTAAAAACGCAGCTTTACACTTTACCAAATTCAAAGTCAAAGTCAAATAATTTTATTCAAAATAAGAAGTTACATGCTTCATTTTTTGAACGTCAAATAATTTACCACCGGTCTGAGGCATTAAATTTAGTGATAAATTTAATGCCTCAGACCTGAGAAGAACCGGCGCAAGAAACTCAGCGGGATATTTTCTTTTATTCGTCAATGGTTTACAATACTTTATTAGTGGCAATGATACCTTTGAAGCAGACTGGAGCGAGCATTTCATTCCCAAGGTGTGTTATCATTTATAAAATCACTAATTAGGTTATAACCTCTAACACACAAACGTCTTGTCGCAATTTTTTTAAATTATAAAATGGAAAGTTCTCGGACGTTTTCTAGGATCCTATTGTAAAAGTATATACATTGTCCCATAAAAGAATTGCGGACTCGATGCAATCGAGTTACAGGCGCTGCAAGTTTAAGCCTATTCCTTGTATTTTTTATTATATGCTACGCCAACTTTGTTAAAATTAATAATATTTTTCTTAACATACAGCACATTTTCAAAGATGTACTGAGAGGCAACTGTTAAAATATTAATTTCCTTAAATTTATCTCTTAACGAATCTTAAGGCCTAAGTTATAGATTGCACGAATAGCTCGCTTCTGCAGGACAAAGATAGAATTAATAGCGACTGCATTATCCCACAGTATAAAGCCATAGGATATATAATATAGAGTAAGTCGCCGAGGTTTCACGGATGGTTCGGATGTTCCCGCGGGCCTCGGCCAGTAGCGTTAGAAGACGAGCACCGTGAGGTTTTAGTGGCTAAATGGATGGCCTCTTTTCAGCCGTTTCGATGTCCCACATAAACCGTCCCGAGTTCACGATCGGGTGGGTATCCATAACGGATTTCCTCACGTTAAAAAAAAAGGTAGGCACAGTAAACCTAGTGACCTAGTGTCTAATGTAGTAGAGTACACACTCCATTCGCCGCTTTCCACCCGACATCGAGATATTGCGCGTTAAGTAGAAAAACACAACGCCGCGATTTATCTTACGAAAACAGAAAAATAAATTAAATATATTGACAAATGAAAAAAAAAAGTCGCGCTGAATATCTTGCGCCGGTTCTTCTCAGGCCTGGGGCATTCAATTTAGTGAACTGGTGGTGGTATATTATTTGACGTTCAAAAAATGAAGCTTGTAACTTGTAATTATTTTGAATAAAATTATTTGACTTTGACTTTGACTTAATAAAAATACCCCGAGTCGGAATCAAAACCGCAACCAATCACGTTTACAGCAAGAGGCCATTCCACTATGTCACGATGATCTTTAAGGTATATTGACCACACCATTATCCACTTTTCGTCTGTTTTAAATATATTGTTTATTAAATGGCAGCACCAAACAAACCACTTTGTCTAACCATACGAGTATCTCTCTAAAATCTAATATAGCATAAACATGAATAAATATTTTATTACAAGTAAAGTTACGAACAATAGATAGTTAAATTATCCATTGAATAATAAATATCAATAACGCCTGTGAATAATACTTCACTATCAAACGATATATTTGGTTCGCGGCCAAATCTATCAGACGATTTTGCGAGTCTTCTGCAGAATCTAGCACTTTATAATCTTTGATATATAATAATCTATTAAAATATCAATTTACTAGCTGTTACCCGCGGCTTCGCTCGCGTGGTCAATGTCAGTCCATACTACACCTATAGTATATAGTGCGTATATGCGTTAATTGAAGGTAATTTGAAGGCTTTAATGTAACTAGATTTCAAAAATTTTTGATAAGCAATCTGCCAAAATACATATATTTTTTGATAAAAAATATCTTATATCTTCTTTAATACCTCTGAGAATATATGTTTAAAAGTTTCATGATAATCGATTGAGTAGTTTTCGCGTAAAAGCGTAACAAACTAACTTACATTCTCATTTATAATATTAGTAGGGACGTATAACAAAGTACTGTACATTTTCACTGAAATGAAATGTCTTAATAAAATAATAATTAATTATTTAAGCATATATTTGTAGAATAAGACCTTTTTAAGCTTCAATTAATATATTCATTGATTTACTTTCGTGGATTAATTTAATTTTAGGCTTATATACAGAACTTGGCACCCATTTATAATATTTTAACATTGAATTTGACTCTATATATTTTATGTTATATATATATATATATATATATATATATATATATATATATATATATGTATATATATATATATATATATATATGTATTTTATGTACTATATAAGGATAGCAAATATAATAGTGGACTACTGTAGCAGAAGCACATATTACATTTATATACCTACACTCATTTTTTTATTTTTTTTTAAATCACTAAAAAGGAGGACGTCTTTAATACGACTCTATTTTTATGTGTGTTACCACAGAACTTTTGACTCGGTAAACCAATTTTGATGATTTCTATTACATAATAGCTAGTGCTTCTGAAGTGACCACCATTTAAATTTAGTTAAGATTCTAACGAGTAGTTGTTGAGATATTCGTAATAATTACACCTATTTATTTATTTACTCATTTTATATATTATTTATTATTAAAAAAAAAAAGAATTTGTTATAATTGAAAACCATTATATTCTGCGAAAACCGATGTTTATTTTTAATCTGTCAAGTCAATAAAAAAATTGACAGCTGTCAATTAGCGCGCTATTTTCATTTTTCATATTAAAATATGCATATATTTTTTCATAGGAAGAGTATATAAAGTTATGTAACGTTAATTTAGAAAAACGATAGGAATGTTGGCAATGTGCCTATTGGATAAAAGCGAAGATAGGAGGTTTAGTTCCCACGTTATTATTACAGTTTTTAATAAACCTGGGTCTGGCTGTAAGTGCGATGACTGTAGATTCGATTTCAATTCGGGGAAAAGATAATGAAATAATATCTATACATTAATACTTGAAGCAAAAACTTTGGACTTCTTTTTACGAAAATTACGCGGACGGTGGAACATGAAATTTGGCACACTTATAGTTTATATAAAGAAGGAGTGCAAAAGGCTATCATTTTTTAAAAATAATGCATAAAAAGTATATTAAATTAACAAAATAAATGTTACCCACACTACCATGGTTGGACATCCATGTTTATATAAAATGACATATACATTGCTAAAGACAACGGGTTGTTAACGCGTCAACGGAGACACTAGTATTTTATAATCATTTCTAAGCTCTGGCAAAACAAAGTGCGGCGTTGAGTTCCGCCTCAACATCCAATGTCCTGATGATGATATCTATCTTGCTATTTGAAAAAGGCTGGAACAAAATTGAAGCGACACAATATATGTTATTAAAATACAATATTTTGGAGGTTAAAATTTTTGATGGAATTCAAAAACATAAATGTGAAAATAAGAGACAAGTTCAATATTAGGAATATGAGTTATTGTCGACTCCGCAGACAAAATAATCGAGATATAAATAGAAGCCAAGTTCTGTGAATGATACTAAAATTTTGTTTTTAGAACATAAAACATTCTAAAATAAAGTTGAAACACAATTTAGTATGTTTTCTACTACAAAAATATTTAAATTCTATTTGGAAATATAAATGACTTAATATGGACAGTTTAATTATTCACGCAAAAATTACAATTTTAACAAAAAATGAAACCGAAAGATTTGACACATTTTCAAAGAAAATGTATAAAGCACAATAATTTCAAATAATTCAAAAATTACTTGTCAGATTCTAACTAAATCTATATATAAATACGTGAAGGAAAAACTTTGGATTCCTTTTTACGAAAATTACGCGGACGGAGGAGCATGAAACTCGGCACATTTATAGTTTATATAGCGAAGGAGTGCACAATGATTTTTCTAAAAATAATGCAAAAAGTATATTAAATTAATAAAATAAATGTTACACACATACTACCATGACTTGACATCCATGTTTATATAAAGTGACATATACGTCACTGCGCATTGCGTTATTAAGGCATTTATGGGGACACTAGTTTAAATGGAATCACATCACCATAGCTATCGCATAATAGGAGAATCTTCAAGATTGGTTCATCTCGTAAATGCTATGTGCTACAAGGAAAAGAATACAGTCGAATTGAGAGGTCCTCCTTTTTTAATGTCAGTTAAAACAGATATATCATCAGGAACGTTTTAAGCACATAATCGAATATTTTATTATATGTTACTCGTACAAAACAACAGTGGGGAATAAAACATATATTTTATATGTCCAGTCACTCATTTGCTTCAGTAATTTATGGGGACAGAGGAAAATGTAGCTTTTAAATTATTCCCACGTAGTGTTAGTAAACATTGAAAATGTAGGTGTGGATACGATAAAAATAAAACAGCTGGCTCGGACGCACTCGGTGTTTTGCGTGGAATTCTCGCGTTTATCTCTTTTTTTTAATCATCGCCGTAAGAAAGTTTCTGGCTAACGAGGATGGTTGTGGGTTCAATTCTTTACATTTCTCTGCTCTGGTAAGACAAAGTGCGACGTTGAGTTCCGTCACTTAACAAGCATACATATTTACATACATACATAGCTTCACGCTTTATACCGTATATAGCGGAATAGGCAGAGGGAACCTAGTGTTAAGACACTCCGTTTCCCACTTTCCGCCGAATTGAGGCATTGCGTGCTGAGTGGCGGAACTCAACGCCGTGCTTTGCCTTACTCAACAAGCGATGTATCAAATTCCGGCGGAAAGCGACGAACGGAGTGTTATGACACTAGGTTCTCTCCGACTACTGTGCAATGCGGGATGAATGCGTGAAGCTGCTTTTTATGTCGCATATTTTCATTCTAGTCTCATATTTTTGATTAAATCTTTACGTCATTTTAAAAGTATCTTGACAGTAATATAACCAGGAATAGGTTTGAGTTTGTACGCGGTATATGTAGGAGCGAGAAGTAACGCGGCAAAATCTCTCTATAATCTACTAAAAGACCTCAGCCTGTCTAGAAATATTATCAGTTTACTTCTCGCACTTATTTTGAGGAAGAATTAGGAGGATCTTTTTTGTTTAGGTGCTGAGGAGCTCGGACAATGGAGGTGAATGTTAATGTGCATTTTAAAGGGAAATGTATGTATAAAATCTTACTTTGGGATTTATATACCTAAAAATATATTTACACTATGCTGTGTTATTTTTTTTATGTATAACAGATGGGAAACGAGCAGAAGGAACACCTGATGGTAAGTGGCTACCTTCACCCATAGACATCTACAACACCAGAGGTGTTGTAAATTCGTTGCCTACCTAGACGATAGAGATGGAAGTGGAGGGCAACGTAGTAGTTCGCTATCGGAACTACCACATTCTGGGGAAAGGATCATGTGGGATAGGGGAAAACCTGGCTTACATGCCATCGAACCGGCACACATCATTAGATATTTGGCGGTTCGTCTTTGACATGATAGTGGTCGCGAGCCAGACGGAGGAGAACTTCCTGCCACCAAACTACTGGGAATTGTATTCTAACCCCGTCCCCTCACAGGGAGAAGAGTAAGTTAACAATCAGAACTCAATGCTGCGCTTTAATCATTCACACAATTGGACATAATAATAATATTTAAAGTTAAACACTGTCCCATTACGCCACTGTATCCATTTTTTAATAAAAAAAAAATATTTTTTATTTATAAGAATTCCCATTGGATTTTCCTTAAGCTTTCGAATAACAAGCAAACAACTATATAAGGATAAAATAATATTATAAAAGGAATTGAGGATAATAATCTAGTACAGGGGTGAGCAACCTTTTTTAGCAATGGGCACGTTCAAATTTAAAATATTTTGACGGGCCAAAATGACACTTCTATATAATATTTAAAATTGTATTTATATTATAAGCATTAGATCACACAAAAAGGTTGTATGTACTTATGTACGCTCGTAAGAAGTTATACTTCTTTAAAGTAACAAGATAAAAATGTTTCTAAAAATTTTATTCTTTGCGTTATCCTATGTTTTTAGAGAAATTAACACTACTAATAGAAAAACAGCTATTTAATACCTTGAAACAAAGTTTTATCATAACGCACTATCAAGTTAAATAAATATTATTTAAATTCATTAAAAAATTAAAACGTTGACTAGTTCATTTCATGGATGCGGTTTTTCGTGTCGGAGTGCGCGCGCGTCGTAAAAATTTCATTTTTCCCTAACGCGTCAAAATAAGTATAACTTCAAAAACAATAAATATAAAAAATAAGTGGGACTAAAAAAATAATATATCAGCGAGAGTATATCTGTAATATAAATATTTTTTTTTATACAAAGTCGGAACAAATGTTTAGTTTATATGATAAGTTAGCTTTTAATTGCAGTGTATGTACATACCAATATATTTAAATGATATTATGTTCGAAAGATCACTGGGTGTGTTGGCTTCCTATAATAAAATAAAGTAAAAAATATATTATTTATATTTAGTGGGCCGCATAAAATTACATAAGCGGGCTGGAGGTTGCTCACCCCTGATCTGGTAGGTACTATTTATAAACATAATATGTTTTGATACAGTAGCTTTACAATAATAAGCATTGTTATTTCGCTCTCAATTACACAAAATAAGGTAGGTAATTCAAACGGGGAGCACGTCTCTTTAAGGGGTGGTCGCAGGTTCAAAGAATTGTATGTAGGTATTGTATGTACAGTGACAATGCCACATAAATGTTAAATTGTTAAATTATTAAAAACTGTTAGTTAATTGGCAATCTTATTTATATATAAATACGTGAACCACATACTTTGGATCCCTTTTTACGAAAATTAAGCGAACGGAGGCGCATGAAACTTGGCACACTTATAGTTTATATAAAGGAGTGCAGAATGCTTTTTTTAAATAATACATAAAAAGTATAATAAATTAATAAAATAAATGTAACACACTACCATGGTTTGACATCCATGTTTATTTAAAGTAACATATACATACATTGCTTAAGACAACGCGTTGTTAACACGTCATCGGGGCCACTAGTACATATAGTTTCTTTATTTTATGCTTTTACCCCCATATCAGAAAGAAAATAGTGTCATAATCCTCCATTCTCCACATTCCGACCGAAATCGAAATATTGTGTTTTAAATCACGGGACTTAATGCCATACTTCGTCTGACCAGTGCGGAGAAATGAAAATAACTCAAAGACATCATTTCCCAGTGGGGTTAACCCATAACCTATCGTGAATACAGTCGCACGATGTCCCAGTGCACCACGATGGCCTCCGATGTCAATTTATGTAATGGACAAGATTTGATATTAACAAACATATATAGCTTCACGCTGTATCCCACATATAGCAGGGTAGGCAGAGGGAACCTAGTGTTAAGACACTGTTCCCCGCGTCCGCCAAATCGAGGCATTGCGTGCTGAGTGACGGAACTCAACGCTGCGCTTTGACTTGTTAACAAACCGATTACTATATAATTGTTAATAAATGTTACTATAGAATTAAGATTTTAACAAATAAAGAAAACCTTTTTCAAAAAAATCTGCTCGTCAGATCTTAATTAAATGTGATCACATCAGAAACATTGATTCACCCAGTAAAAAGTTATGCGGTAACACACATTAAAAAAAAACAGTCTAATAGATATATAGGTGTCCCAAAATTAACGCAAGATTTGAATTAAATAGAAAATGCCATTTTAGTCTTTTAATAGCGAATGAATAATGAATATAATAGCAAATGGCGGCAAAGTCAAATCTTGCGTTAATTTTGGGACACTCTTTATAACCTGTCTTTTTGAAATCGGTTAAAAATTAAGAATCAGGCACTAAATTATCGGACCACCCAACAAAACAAAGATATATAAGAATTTCGCCAACAAATTATGTTCCATAGAATAACAAACTCAGAGCGCATCAAACGATACATAAAACTAATTGAACTATTTGATTTACATCTTATCAGGATTTATATCGTAAACGTTACGACTGTTTAATTACTGGCGGCGGCCAATCTCGTTGCCAATAAAACGACAATAAAATATACAGTAATATGAACATAGTTTCTAAGAAAATTTTGTTTTTGATTAGTCAAGGTAGTTGCGGGTTTGATTTCATTAATTTTAGCTGATCGCACGGCGCGTATAGTTTGGATCTACACTGTATAAAGTCACTTTACTAAGGTCTATTTAGACAAAGCCTAGTATTAAGGAGATATGATCATGATTTTCCTTTATTGATGAAAGATCGCAAACAAGCAGAAGAATCGTCTTATGGTAAGTGGTCCTTCGTCCACGGACATCTACAATACCAGAGAAGTTGTAAATGCATTGCCGACCAAGTGTTCAGATGGTAAGGGGAGGAAATAATGTAGTGGCCGCGGCAGTTCGCCATCGGAACCACCACATTCTGGGGAAAGATGGGTGGGAATAGGAAAATCCTGGCTTACATGACATCGAACCGGAACACATAATTAGATATTTGGCGGTTCAAACTAAAATATTTGTACTCTCTTTGGAAAAAAAATATTTTATTTTCTAAGCTTAGTTAAGTAATATAAAAATGTAGAGAAAGTTGACAAAAGGACCGGATCACGATCAAATATTATAAAAAAAAATACTGTATACAAACCGTGACTATAATATTTGGTAACAAGACAAAGCTCGGCGTTGAGTTTCGCCACTCAACATGCAATGTCTCAATTTGGCGGAAAGTGGGGAACGGAAATGTTGAAAGAAAATGGAGTTTCTTAACACTAGGTTCTTTGGTTCCCTCTGCCTACCCCGCTATATGCGGGATACAGCGTGAAGTTAAAAAAAAAAGAGAACTATAATATTGCCTTTTTTACAGTATTTAAACATGTAACCACCTGTATACAGACTTAGATTTGACTAGCACTGTATACAGACTACTGCCATAAGCCGCTTTACCTAAATAGTTAAACAGAGTCTGAGTACTAAGACATATGTTCACGGGCTCTATACAGAGTTATTTTAACACTATCTATATATAAATACGTGAAGCAAAAATGTTGTATCCCTTTTTAGGAAAATTACGCGGTCGAAGGAGCATGTAACTTGGCACACTTATAGTTTATATAGAGAAGAAGTGCAGAATGCTGACGTTTTTTTAAATGACACACTACTATATAAAGTGATATATACATACATTGTAAAAGACAACGCGTTGTTAACGCGTCAACGGGGACACTAGTATATAGAATGTGGTAAAATAATCAGAGCGGCTACTGTCTAATATGAAGACATACTGTCACGTCCTGAATACAATGTTAGCTTAGATTAATACTGTATACACACCGTGACCGGAAGTTATGTAAATTAGGGAGAGCCTAATATTAAGACTACCTGTTCTTCGCTCATTTCAGGAATATTATACTTGTGTAAATTAGAACTTTACCTATTTTTCGGTTAGAGGCAATCTAATTGAACGCCTTCGCAATAAAAAATACTTTTGACCGACTTCTGAGAAGGAGGAGGTTATTAATTTGACGGTATTTTTTACGCATGTCACCCCACAACATTTTACTTATCATATGTTTTTTTTTTTAACTTCACGCTGTATCCCGCATATATCAGGGTAGGCAGAGGGAACCTGAGAATCTAGTGTTAAGACAGTCCATTCTCACAACAATTCCGTTCCCCACTTTCCGCCGAATTGAGGCATTGCGTTTTTGAGTGGCGGAACTCAACGCCGCGCTTTGCCTTGTTACCAAACCCAAGAAATGAAAATACTAAATTTTACATTTTCTGTAGTGGGAATCGAACCCACAACCTGTCGCGTTTACAGTCGCACGCTTGTGCCTCTGAGCCACGACAGGCGTTGTAATTTAGTATGTAGTTATATGTTTGTAATATTCTTTATTATCTCATATCTGCCAAACTCGCGGACAGATTCATATAATTAAGGGGACGTTAGATAAGTATTGATACTCCAAGTGTTCTTAGATATATGAGGTCACTCTTAATTTAATATGGCGCCCCCTAGAGGCAATTACGTCAAGAATAAAAACAAAAAAATCGTTGATACCGTGTGGGGTATCAAATGAAAGGACTTATTAAGCACATTTCAAATATATAAAACATAACTAGCTTTTATTGCCCACATTATTTGTATTTGCTTCCTAAAAAAAAAATCTTAAATGTGCCCCACTCGATCTTTTCAATTCAATTTCTCTATGCAGTTGGGTTTTTTATTCTTTATAATATTTGTTCTTGTTTTATATGATGTTCAGAATTTCCTTAGAATTCAGTTTCCTTTTTTGTTAAAATCTTAATTTAATTTAATGTCGTATACTAAAATTAACAAAATTGAGTACTTTTCTCATAATAAAATAATAGGATAGATACGCATCACTGCATTACAACAGTTATCATTTCCTTTTGTACAATTATTTCCAGTTAGAAACATGAAAGACTCGCTCTAAGATGACGGAAGCGCTTTTCCGTTTCACTGAATTTGCAATATTAAAAAGAAATCGTTTAGTAATAAATATACATTATTTATCATGAATTTTTATATTAAATTATAACGCCTGTCGTGGTGAAGAGGCACACGCGTGCGACTGTACGACGCGACAGGTTGTGGGTTCGATTCCCACTCCAGGAAATGTAAAGTTTTTGTATTTTCATTTCCTGGGTCTGGTAACAAGGCAAAGCGCGGCGTTGAGTTCCGCCACTCAGGACGCAATGCCTCGATTCGGCGGAAAGTGGGAAACGGAATTGTTGAAAGGTAGGCTCTTCAGTGAATGTAGGGAAGCACTAAGAGAAGATTTCTCGAAATTCCTATGTAGACGGGAAAAAAGGGGAATTTAGGTTTTATAGTGTACGCAAACAAAGTCGCAGGATACACCTATTATTAGGCAAAGCGCGGCGTTGAGTTCCGCCACTCAGCACGCAATGCCTCAATTTCGGAGGTGGTTCCGTTCCCCACTTTAAAAGTTAAGAGAGAACGGACTGTCTTAAAACTAGGTTCTCAGGTTCCCCCTGCTATTAAAAAAAATATATACTAGCAGCTCATTGACGTGAACAATTATTATGAATAACTCAAAAAGTAGTCATCAAAGATCATCATCATCAGGCTATAATTTAATTTATAAGGGATCACATCAGAACTAGCTATCATATGAAAAAAAAGGATCATCAAAATTGGTTTACCCAGTAGAAACAACAAAATATATTCGAAATGATAACCTCCTTTTTTAAAGTAGGTTATGAAAGGTCTTTACTCGCAACTTAGGTCACGTAATAGGTTCCCCATATCAAATCTATCTTACTAAAGTAATGTACCTTTCAATTCTAGTCACGAAGGGATTAACCGTAATAGTAATGTACATAGCAGTCACTAACTCTATTAATGCATACTAAAGAAGGACTTCATGGAGGAGTTAACTGTACACGGTGGTAGTAGGTTCAAATTGCATTTGGTTAC
>JAKGSA010001573.1:792-50784 GCA_033558755.1 Philaethria dido | reverse complement strand
AAGGTAACCACTTACCATCAGGCGGTCCTTCTGCTCGTTTGCCATCAAAAAGAACTAGTTGATACCCGAAACTCCTTTCGCAAAGTTTATGAGTCTTATGGTCTTAATCAACTAATTAGGTTTACTCAACTTGTATGAGACGATCGATACTAGATAAACTGTTTAAAAATCTTTAATATCGTCAATATAACGCGATATCCTTTAAGGTTTTGCGAGCACGTGTCAATTAAAAGCAACTTTTGCATAGGTAAATAAGTATATATAAAGTTATTAATTTTACTTTAATAAAACTAAAGATCCTTTACTATATTCAATTCCTTTTACTGCAATTAACAAATAACTTTTACTACGAAACAGTTACAGGAATCACTACGTTGTCAAGACAGTGTTCTCTACTTCCTGTCTGAATTCAAGACATTGCGTGTTAAGAGTGGAACTCAACGCCGCTTTGACTTACCAAAGAGAAAGAAGGAAAGTAATTTAAATATGATTATAAGCCCGAGTAGGAATGTAGTAGTAGGCCTATAATTCCTTTTACTTGACTATTTATGCTCTGCATTTATAAGACAGTTTCGGGATAAAAAAATATAAGAAGTATAACTTACTCCAGAGCCGATTTGTTATAGTATGGTATCATAGCAATGTCTATAGCTCCTAGGAAGCAACTTATTTGTACGATGATACATACATTTTTCTTTATGGCATTAGAACCAAACATTCAAATAAGTTAAAACAATCAAAGTACATATAATTAATGAATTATTTTGGTACTTACAAAGAATAACGATCATAATTTAAGTGTTAGTTCACGTAAGTTCAAAAGTAAAGTATGAAATATGCGAGTGTGTGTTAAAAAGCGTGATAACTCATGTTAAGCTGCCGGCCGTCGCGGGCTTACCGTCGCCTTGCCTCCCTGCAGCGTGCAGCACCACGCAACAGACTTAGCATTTGGTTACATTTATATGTTGTTAATCTCACTACTGTGACTATATCTCTATATCGATGGGTCATACGTACACTGGTACAACTGGTAAAATATAACTTAACAGAGGAGCCATTTCAAAGTTCCTAAGATTATCATTTTGTCATTATTCGAAGCAAATCCTTTAAATAATGAATCCTTTGAATAATGACAATATTATAACTTTAGGAACCTTTAAATGGCTCTCCCATAAAGTTGTGCTTTTGCACTTGCCCCAATGTATATATTTTTTTACTTCACGCAGTATCCTGCATATAGCGGGGTAGACAGAGGGAACCCGAGAACCTAGTGTTAAGACACTCCGTTCTCTTTCAACAATTCTTTCAACAGTTCAATGTATTTAGAACTCATCGATATTATTAATTGCGGCTTAAAGAAGAAAATAGAGGCCATAGTGGTGCAGTGAACATTTTTTAGATTTGATTGGTAGGTTCGATTCCCATTCGTGGATTGATTATATTTAAATTATTGATTTCTCCGCCCTGGTAAGACAAAGCTCAGCGTTGAGAACCACAGTGAAATACGTAATGTTTCGAATTAGGATGAAAAAAAAAAAGAACTGTCTTGAAACTACGTTCACTCTAACTGGCCTAATATGCGCGAAAAGCGCGAAAAAGAAGCTTATAAATGACAAAATATGCTTTCATTCATACAAATTTGAAAATTTATTTCGTTGAGATATATGTCAGAATATACAGCACTTTTGCATTCGTTATTTTTTTAAAGAAAATTATAATCCCGAAATGACATAGTCGCGCTGTGTCCACAAAAATATAAG
Source organism: Philaethria dido (assembly GCA_033558755.1). Classification (NCBI taxonomy): domain Eukaryota; kingdom Metazoa; phylum Arthropoda; class Insecta; order Lepidoptera; family Nymphalidae; genus Philaethria; species Philaethria dido. The sequence continues at coordinate 49,024 of JAKGSA010001573.1, read as the reverse complement.
TAATAAAGAAAGATTGAAGTAAAACAAACCATTTAAATAACAAATGCCACATTTAAATGAAACAGTATGAAATTGCGCTTGCCATATCTTATTTTTATTGTTGTGTGTATCTTTGTCTCTGTAGTGTTTAAGAACGTATGACTTAGTAGCTAGCGTTTAGACGGTTTCCAAGAGGTGCGAGTTCGACGCTCGCTAGGTTAAAATTTTTATACGTTGTCTAATTATGTCTTTCTTATTCTAATTTTCTGCATAACATAATTAATCTTTTCCTATCTTACACGCAATACATAGCAGGTTAGGCAAAGGGAACCAGAGAACCTAGTGTTAAGACACTCCGTTCTCTTTTAATATTTCCGTTTCCCACTTTCTGTCGGATTAGTGGATATCTATCAAGTTACGTAGACATTGTACACTGACAGGACTTCTTCTACGGTAGCATTAGCATTAGAATTAACCGAATAACTCCAAACACCAGTGTATCGAGCGTAAAAGCCGTAACGCCGATGATTAACTAACACGTTTAGTTCAAATATGTACCGCGGGGAGTTAATTGATTGATGGCTTTAAACCCGACACCCGCCGCCGCCCACCGCCGACTACCGCCGACAACAATACTATGAGATTACACCTATTACCATATGCGAGAGCTTTGTACGGATTAATTTGAGATTTTTTTTACCGTTTTATTGTATTTAAATTATAATAATTGTAATTTTTTTTTTAACTTCACGCTGTATCCCGCATATAGCAGGGTAGGAAGAGGGAACCAGAGAACCTAGTGTTAAGACACTCCATTCTCTTTCAACAATTCCGTTCCCCACTTAAATTTTTAATTGTAAGTACACATACATAATATATTAAAAGTCCTCGTTGCGCAGTCGGACAACGTCTGACAGCAAAGTCGATTGACTGTGGTCTCTATTACTATCCGAGAAAGTAATTACATTTAAATTATTTTCATTCCGCGCGATAAAGTGCGGTGTTGAGTTCAGCCACTCAGAACGCAATTTCAGATGGAAAGTGGAGAGCGAAGTGTCTAAATACAAGGTTCTGCCTATTTACACTGCTTAGCGGGAATAAACGTGAATATGTACTAAAAACGCCTGTCACAATACAAGAGGCACAAGCGTGCGACTATAAATGCGACAGATTGTGGGTTCGATCCCCACTCCAGGAAATGTAAAATTTTGTATTTTCATTTCTTGGGTTTGGTAATAAGGCAAAGCGCGGCGTTGAGTTCCGCCACTCAACACGCAATGCCTCAATTCGGCGGAAAGTGGGGAACGGAATTGTTGAAAGAGAATGGAGTGTCTTAAGTATAGGTTCTCTGGTTCCCTCTGCCTACCCTGCTATATGCGGGATACAGCGTGAAGATAAAAAAAAATCTCGTTTTCTTAAATGTGATTCTAAACAAGATAGACCAGTCGTATGCATAAAAGTTTATATTTCATAATTCCCATCGGTGACGAAATTGATCATTCAATTTATGCATTCATTTAAAAATCTAATGCATTAGAACTATATAAAGTGAATACTAAATCTTAAAACCGTTTCAAGTATTATAAAGGAGTTAAAATATGGCGGCAATAAGTTATAACGTCAATTGTATCTAGCACATTCTCAGTCTGAAAAATCGCTTAAACACTTATCGCTTTGTACCTCACTTATTTACTTTTTGTTTGGAACCAAAAAAGTGATCAACGAAATATTTGATTGAGATTCCTAGTGTATACTTAATATGAGTATCAATAGGTACTCGTAGCGTTTGCCTTAACAACTTGTCAAAATGACACTTTATACAGAAGGGTAAAAGTGTGTCAAACATATAGTAGTGTGAGTAATATTTAATTATTTTAATATATTTATGTCACTTTATTATAAAAAATCAGCACTGCTTCTCCATGTACACTATATGTATGGTATTTTTTATATTCCGTCTGCATAATAAAATGGGATACAAAGGGCTTTTCTTTACCTATTAATATGATGATTTTCAAACCTAAGGAACAGCCATAAAAATTAAAGAACATCAACGTAGCTTAGAGATGGTAATTAAAAAAAAAATCGTAATCTCCTAAATGATATCCGGTAGTCGGGTAACTACTTTCCTAGCTTCTTGAGTGCGCGAGACGTGAAATGAGGCTGTCAGTTTTGCAATGCAAAAGTGGCAAAAGAGCCGCCCTGTCCGCTGCCCGCTGTCCTCTGTCCTCTGTCTCGCTTTAACTAAGTTCATTTACAATCTAATGCATTATAACTAGCCACTTCAACTTTCATATAACTTTGCTTTAAAGAACTCACGCGAACTTGAAGCGACGCGATGGAAAATGCAAGCGCGTGGAATTACAATACAGTTGAAATATCTTTTAGTTATTCTGTTTCTATTGCATACAAAATGTGAAATTTGAAAACTATAAATTATATTTTACTTTAACTCTTAGTTAAATAACTATTTTTAGATGGTAAATTTTTAGATGGTAACTATTTATACATGGTAAATTTAAAAAAAGCTATTTTTAAATGGCGCCCATACTAACGAAGGTGCGAACTTCTGGAGGCGATTAAGTACCTACACACTTACACGTATACGAGTTAGGTTAGGCACGTTTGGTGGTAGGAGGATCGTCCTCCGACTGGCTCGCGACCACTATCATGTCAAAGACGAACCGCCAAATATCTTATGATGTGTTCCGGTTCGATGGCATGTAAGCCAGGTTTTCCCCTTTCCCACCCATCCTTTCCCCAAAATGTAGTGGTTCCGATAGCGGACTACTACATTGTCCTCCCCTTCCATCTGTATCCTCTAGGTCGGCAACGCATCTACAACATCTCTGGTGTTGTAGATGTTCATGGGCGAAGGTAACCACTTACCATCAGGTGGTCCTTCTGCTCGTTTGCCGTCCGTTATCAATAAAAAAAAAAAATACGAGTATACATACTACAGTTGATATTCGTTGCTTTGCAGCCCACGAAACTATCACAAGAGTCACTTTAGTTTGGTTTAGACTTTAGTTCCCTTATCTAATATTTGAATTTAATTATTAAAGTAGTGAAAACATGAAATACTAGACACTTATCGTTTAAATTACATAAAATTGTAGAGTTTCATCTATATCCGTTTAGTTTTTACCTGAAAGAGTAAAAAACATACAGATTTGTGTTGGTAAGCAGACTTTTACATTTATATTATTAATAGGAAATTTCAAATAAAATATATCAAACAATAATAATAAAGCCTATCGTGGCGCAGAGGCACGAGCGTGCAACTAAACGCGACAAGTTGCGGATTCGATTCCTACTCCAGGAAATGTAAAAGTTTAGTATTTTCATTTCCTAGGTTTGGTAACAATGCAAAGTGCGGCGTTGAGTTCCGCCACTCAACACGCAATGCCTCAATTCGGCGGAAAGTGGGGAACGGAGTGTCTTAATACTAGGTTCTCAGGTTTCCTTTGCCTACTCTGCTATATGGGGGATACAGCGTGAAGCTAAATAAAAAAAAGAACAATAATAAATTATTTTATAATTTCGAACAGTATCAAATGCAAGCAAATTTGATATTAGGGGCAATAATATTAAACATGAACGTCAAAATTCATCGTTTACACAGAAACAGAGCCCAATTCGTGTTATTCGTGATTATTTGTTTGTTGACGGGAAGCACTTTACGCGACTGATTTCCCGCGAGGAGCTGATAAGCTAACAACGTACGACCGCGCTCGCGCTCGCGCCGCCACACGTCGCGTAACGCCGAAATTGATGCCATATTGCTATTCACACCAGAAAAACCTTTATTTAGACGCATAAATTAATGTATGTTTATGTTTTATTAAACGACATTGAAGGGAATAATTTTTGACAATAACATAGGAACTTCTGGAGTAAAACCAAAATCATAATTGTAAAGACTGGATCGTTATGGTAGTGATTACTATTTGCAAAACTACATTTACACATAGCTTTCTCATGCTTTACCTTAACTAGGACAGCTACACTAGTTAGAAAGAGAGGAGCCAAACGCTACCGCCTCTGCATGCCTCTACCAAAAATAGAGACAATAATGTTAGCTGCGTTTCACAATTTTCTCCATTGGATACGCTAAAAAACTTTCCTCGTAAGGTCTTGCCTTCAACGGAGACGAAGAAAGTGGTTTACATATTTTCCCACAAAGTCACATTGGACTCATAGTTTTAGATACATTTTACCACTAATAAGCTAATTTATCTTATTTTCATTTTGAGAAGTTTAAATTTTAAGCTTTTCGTTTTATTTACCGTACATTTCAACGTAACATAACCACTATGAATCATAACACAGTGTACAAAGCAGAGGACGTCGAGGGGGACATAGAAGCTCGCCATTTGCTTATTAGCCAGTGCGGTCAGCTTTGAGAGGCAAGTTGCCGCGCAATCTTGCGAGAGTAAGGTAAGACAAAGGCGCCGCGCCCCCATGCGACTCCCCGCGAACCCCACGCGCGCCACCGCCATCGCATCGTTTGCTACCTGCCGCTATGTGTGTTTACTTTGCTGTTCCTTAATGATAATGCCAAGGTTTTATATGCATAAGATAATTTTAAATACTTAAGAACTATATATTCATTTTCATTTTTATCAGGATAATCTGAGAGAACCTAGTGTAAAGATACTTTGTTTGGTGTTTTCCACTCGAATAACTTTGCCTGTTAAATGGCGAAACTCAACCCCGCGCTTTGTGTAGAATGGAGAAAGCAACCAATTTATAGTATACTAGCATTCCGCCCGCGGCTTCGCCCGCGTGGAATTCGGTTATATCGCGCAACGTGGTAAGAAGTAGCCTATAGTCTTTCCCAAGGTCTAGACTATTTGTCTAAATTGGTTAAGTGGTTTAGGTGTGAAAATTTGTCAACAGTTGAACAATTTTACATGATTTTATGTTTGACAATAAGGAAATTCTATACAAACTTTCATCCCTTATTTTGTCCCTTCCTACCATTTTTTTCGCGATAAAAAGTATTCTATGTCCTTTCCTAAGTACAGTTTAATCTTCCTACCGAATTTCATCAAAATCAGTTCAGTGGTTTTGGCGTGAAAGCGTAACAGACAGACAGAGTTACTTTCGCATTTATAATATTAGTAAGGATATTATAATCATAACCCCGAGTGAGAACCGAACTCATAACCAACGCGTTTACATTGAGATGATACACCACTGCACCACGTTGGCTCCCACTTTCCTTATTTTTAAAAACTTACGGAATTTATATCAATAGTTAATTTACACGAACCTAATGTTCTTTTTCACTATTTAATCTACTAGCGAATATTCCATCTCATACTGTTAGAATAGAAAACAAAATAATAAAAGAAGGTTTAGTAACGAATTCAACTTTGTATAAAAGTTCAATCCTTTTTACGTGAGAATATGTTAATACATGTATTTGTTTCGCTTCTGTGATTTGTACAAGTAAATTATTATCATGTTGTTTAGGCAGATTATTTGAAACAGAGGAAACTAAAATAGACAATCGCTTAGCAAATCTCTCCGACTACCCCGCTAGGGATAAAGCGTGAAGTTAGGTAAGATAAGGCTTAGCAAATCTTATAAAATACCTTATATATATTCTTTATTGCACTTAAAAATACATAAGAAAAAGTAAATACATTTTTAGTTTACAAAGGTGGACTTATCCCTGAAAGAGATCTCTTCCAGTCAACCTGTGGAAGTGGATGAGTATGTTACATGCGGGATCAAAGTACAAAAAATAAAAAATAGACATCCAATAGAATATATGTAAACATAATAAATATATAAAATACCATACCTACATACTAATATACACATATACAAAAATATTAAAAAAAAAAAAAAAAAAGATTAAAAAAATATACATAAATAGACTATACAAATATATATTCATAAATTATATATAATAAATATGTATATACACGTATATATAAAGAAAAAATGACGTATACGATCGTTTTACTTATAATAATATTATTTTAGGTCACTGAAAACTGTTACACTTTTTGTGAGTAAATGCAGGAAAAAAAGGATGGGCTTTTTTCTGGATAGTTTTAGGGAAGATGGTTCCATAAGGTTGCAGTGTATAGGAAAAGCTTAATAATAATTTAAATATTTGATTTGAAAGGAAGCGCGTCGTGTGAAATTCCACCTCATTATAAAGTAGCAATAGCTTGAGCTAAATACCAACAAGATCGAGTAACAAGCAATAAGGCTTAGGGAGGTGATCCTGCTAACAACGCGAACGTCCATTTCTACCAAACTATACAAAGAGATTGTTTTAATGAACTCACCCATACTTGTATTGTGGTGAATTAAACGTTTCAATATTCTTTGAAACTTTCTTTTATCAAAAATTGAAACAAATATTTTCTTTACAATTATTAAGATTTTAACAAAAAAAGGAAAGCGACTTCTTCATAAATAACATTCACAGACATGAGCCATATTAAAAATAACTCAAAGACTATTCGTTAGATCTCAAGCTAAATTTTAATGGAACCACAACAGAAGCACTAACTAATGTTTTTTTTTTTTTTTTTTTTTATGGATAACGGATGGCAAACGAGCAGAAGCAGGGACCACCTGATGGTAAGTGGTACTATTTTTAGAACATCTACAATTCACCATAGATGTTGTAGATGCGTTGCCAACCTAGAGATAGAGATTTGTATGGGAGGACAATGTGTAGTCCGTTATCGGAACCACCTGGCATTTTGGGAAAAGAAATGGTGGGAAAAGGGGAAATCCTCCTGCTTTTGCCATGCCACTGAACCGAACACATCACACAAGATATTGGCGGTTCGTCTTTTGACATGATAGTGGTCGCGAGCCAGACGGAGGACGAACCTCCCACCCACCAAAAGAAAAAAACAATCATCAAGATTGGTTCACCCACTAAAAAGTTACTCGGTAAGACATTAAAAAAAATATAATTCAGAACTCAGTTATTAGCAGACGCTTTCGGCACATATTATATTGACATTGTTGTGGTGATTTTAGAACATTCTTACATACCCACAAATATACATGGTTTCATACATGACGGTAAACTAAACTTTTCTCCTAAAGTTAAACAAAGTACTACGCTGGATCAACTTGGATTAAGATTGAAAAGTAATTCTTGAAAGTGGCACTGTGAGCTATCTTTCACAAAGCCCCCTTTGCTTAACCTCTTCAAAATGGGAGACATGCGTGAAGATAAAGTATAATAATATATCTTTTACTCTAAGAGTACAAAAAACAATATCGATATTATAAGAGTACAAAAACAATACCGATAATAAGAACAATATTTTTATTTATTTATTTATTTATATTTATTAGTTTCTACACACCCCCGTATCCTTTGGCCAAAAAATAGTAGAGAGAGAATCAAAGAACCTAGTGTTAAGACACCCATTCTTAATATTTCCGTTCCCCCACTTTCCGCCGAATAGAGGCATCGCGTGCCGAGTCGTGGAATTCAACGTCGCCTTGCCTTGTTACCATAACCATAATAACAATATCGATACACAAAACTGCTTAGACTATATTTTCAACTTCACGCTGTATCCTGCACATAGCAAGTTACGCAGAGGGAAACTGAGAACCTAGTGTTAAGACACTCCTTTCCCTTAAACGTTAATTTCTAAAAACACTGGAATCCTATAAAAAAATATTTAAGCGATCTCATTTTTGTAATATACACTGTGTACATGTCGTGGTGCGGCGAAGCGGTGCAGGGTAAAGCAGCGACGCATATGGCATACTACCAGTCTACATAAAACCTGACTTTAGCTGAAAATAGCAACATTCTGTCACTCTATGCGACGTATATCTGGTACAAGCACGTCCTACTTTGTTGCAATGTCCGCTTTTATTCGCGTATACGTTGGTACGTTCATATTTCGGTTATTTTTGCCTAGATTTAGAAAAACCGCTGAAGAGAAAACCATTACAGTCCCCGAACGACCTATGCTGCATTTAAATTATTTTTTTAATATAAACTAATTTTCAACCAAGTAAAAAAACTGGGTATATTGAAAATAAAATATTGTGTCTATCAATTTGCAAATTGTCTTAGAGTCTGCACCAAATTATAAACAGTATTGATTAAGTTATATTTAGTTATTATTAAATATAAAAAGAACAATCTCATTTCTTATACATGTATACACTTATAAGAGATAAAAATATACATATCTTGTTTGCCTTTTTTTATAAAAAAAATTATGATTGCTTCATTACAAACTATTATAATAAAAATGTAAATTCAGCTTCTAAAGAAGTGATTATAGTGTTTCGTAAAGGTTAGGTTATAAGAGTATGAAGCTTTTCAAAACAAATTGTTGCGTGGTATTAGCGACGGCGCGGCGCGGGCGGCGCAGGGCGGGACGCGGCGGTAATGAGGAGGTACGGGATTAACAGCGCCCTGCCAAATTATAATAGGTTTTTCCTGCGATACAGCACTACACTACTATATCGGATTAAATTATAAAATATACTGAATTAAATAATTACTATTTTATTGATTCAAAAGCATGCAGGTCGTCGTGATAGAGTGCAGTGTTTGTAAACGCGATTAGTTGTGAGTTCGATTTCTATTCTAGAAATGAGAATTTAGGTACATTATTTTCATTCCTTCGCTCTTGTAAGATAAGGTGTCGTGTTGTGTTTCGCCACATAACACGCAATGTTTAGAATTCAGGGGGAAAGTAGCGAACGACGTGTTTCGACGTTAGCCTCTCTATCCTGCTATGGGGAACAAAACGTGGAAATTATACAGATATGTGTGCGTAGAGTGCACCAAGTTACACTAACAGGCACACACAAATACGAGGTCATACCTATATATCAAGCGAAATGGAGACATTACGTTCACATTCCCATTAATTCTGTTAAATATGATCTGATGTAGGACATTAAGTTAGGAAAGGAAATTAGTATGCGCTTATCAGAGTGAAACGTTTGTAAAAGTGTATAATGTGAAATAAATTTATAGGCTACGCTTCCTGTCGGCGCAGCGCCACCGAGCTTAGTAGCGAGATTAATTCTCACGACGTACGACGTCCCATCTCTCCTCTAACGAATAACGGGAACCAACCAGTCACTATGCCCTCTGCAGTCACATCCTAATATATTGAACTTAATTATTCAATTCTTTAATCTTAATAATCGTCGTGGCGCAAAAAATTACATATATGTTCAATCCCCACTCGCAGATTCGTAAGACAAAGTGCAATGTTGAGTTCCACGACTTAACAACACGCAATATCTGGATTTTGTAAAGAACGAAGTGTCTTAATTCGTCGGCAAAAATATATATATTTTTTTTTATGAAGTTACTATGAATATGTGTAATGATGGTAATATAACTAAGTAACTCATTGTAAATGTAATAAAAAACAGTAAAAAATTTCAACCTGGACTGGTTTTCTGTGTGGAATCTAGAGAGGCCTAGAGGCCAATCTTCCAATATTTTACAGAATCGTAGTCATAATTACTATTGATCCTAAGTTTCTCTTGAAGTCAACTTGTAGATATCATTACTTCTATGTTAAAAACAATTGTACTTTTCATAGTATTCTTTAGAAGGAAGTTTCAGACTGACTAACTTTCCTAGTTCGACGTACACCCTAAGTAAGAACGCGCTCGCCTTTCTTATCTTAAGGGATTGAAACTCATTCTCCTATGTTATTTAACTTATACTATATACTTTACTGTACTGTAGCACTCATGAACTATTGTGTCGTGTTTAATATGTTCGAAGTCATAGGTCGTAGAAGATTATTTTTTTTTTTTTTTATGGATACCGGATGGCAAACGAGCAGAAGGACCGCCTGATGGTAAGTGGTTACCTTCGCCCATGAACATATACAACACAAGAGATGTGCTAGATGCGTTGCCAACCTAGAGGATACAGATGGAAAGGGAGGATAATGTAGTAGTCCGCTATCGGAACCACCACATTTTGGGGAAAGGATGGGTGGGAAACGGGAAAACCTGGCTTACATGCCATCGAACCGGAACACATCATAAGATATTTGGCGGTTCGTCTTTGACATGATAGTGGTCGCGAGCCAGACGGAGGACGTACCTCCTACCACCAAACAAAGATTAATTAAAATAACTACATATTTTTTTCCGGATAGCACCGGATTCTGGTAGTTAGAGAGAACCTTATGTTAAGTAGAAATTTAAACGTTAGATTTACAAATGAATTAAACATTGATACGAATAAATAAATTTGAATATTCAAAAGTGAATTTGTGCTTACTGTATATTTATAGTATACTAGTGTCCCTGTTGACGCGTTAACAACGCATTGTCTTTTGCAATGTATATATCTATATTTTGCACTTTATATAAACAAGGATGTTAAACCATGGTAGTGTGTTTAACATTTATTTTATTAATTTTATATACTTTTTATGCATTATTTAAAAAAATATATATTAGCATTCTGCACTTCTTCTCTACATAAACTATAAGTGTGCCAAATTTCATGCTCCTCCGTCGGCATAATTTTCGTAAAAACAGGGTACAAAGGTTTTGCTTATATTAAATACAATAAATATGGCCGCCATGGCCACGATCGATCATGAAGTACCAACCACAGATAGAGTTAAATTTATTTATTAAGTAAATATTTCCTTTTGTAAAGAAATGTTTTGTTATTTATTTCCTCTATTAATCATTTATACGTATAAGTATACGTATATATGTGGTTCACTATAGTGTATTATAACGTAGCGTGTAGTGTATTATTGGTCATAGAGTTTATTATTGTTAAATGTATCGAGAAGACGTAATGATCATACGAGGGCATATATTTACATACATACATAGCTTCACGCTGTATCCCGCATATAGCAGGGTAGGCAGAGGGAACCTAGTGTTAAGACACTCCGTTCCCCACTTTCCGCCGAATTGAGGCATTGCGTGCTGAGTGGCGGAACTCAACGCCGCGCTTTTGCTTTGTTACCAAACCCAGGAAATGAAAAACTCCATTTCCTGGAGTGGGAATCGAACCCACAACATGTCGCGTTTACAGTCGCACGCTTGCGCCACCACAGGCGTCGTGAAGGCAGATATTTAATAGCATGTAATCGAGAACCGGCCTTAGTTAGTGATCATTTTTAAAGAATTCCATTCCTCCGGAGTGTAGAGTGTAGAGCGCACGTTAATTATACTGACTGTATCTACGAAATGTACTTAGAACGCTCCAATTTGCATATTACTTTACTTTCATCTGGGTCGGGCATAACCAAATTTTAAAAAGAACTCATTGCGTTTGAGGGCACTTGTTAACATTTAAATTTCAATTTCTTTTTCCAACTTATTTCACTTTCTGTATACGAATATGTGCTTAAAGTTTTCCTTACTCGTGTATGTAAATAATGTTCTTAACCAATGCCCTAGATTAGATGCAATCGAACTGAACTTATGTTTATATTAAGAAACATATTTCTTTGGTAATAAATAGAAATAGTGACTTAACTGAGATTACAACTTAATAAGGTAAATATACATATTTAAGTATATTAGCTAGTACTTATATATAAAAACATGAGTATTATTTACATATGTATATTTGTGTACTTACCCGTGCAGGCCTGGCGGCGGCGCGCGGTGGTGTGTGCGCGGGCGTGAGTGCGGGCGTGCGGGAAGCGCGCGCGCACCCGCTACGCGGCGCCGGCGTGCGGCAACGACGCGTCAGACCCTCTATTGACACATAAACACCGGATTTCTTAGTGACTATTGTACATAAAACATATATACATACAAACATACATACATAGCTTCACGTTTTACCTCTAGCGTAAGCCACGAGGGATAAAAAATGAAGAGACAACAGAGCGACAAATGCTACAATCCCCTACATATTGCTTTCATCTCTTTCACAGTTATTAACTTTAAAAAGGCTTAAAAGCCTTAATGAGACATATAATAACTACATTCTAGTAGTCAACTGAGTTCTACGTTATAGACATAACATGTAACTCAGTTGTTAATTTAGACACGTCGTATTTTGGACACAAGACTATTGAAAATTGTAACTTAATACGAAATATTAATACTTTTGACTGAAAATTTACGAAGCTTTATGTACGTGTACAGCGTTTTCTGAAATATACCTAATGTATTATGGATTGGGTTAAGCTTGGCTATTATATTATTTCAGGATCATCGTATTATAAGTCAATGAAAAAAATAATGTGTATGGCCATGGTCCATCACAAAAAACTTTCTGTCTTGCTATAGCCTAGTCTTTAGCCCTATATTAAGGTCTCCTTTTACATGGATTATTGTTTATTTATATTTATTTATTTAGGTATTACCTAGTAGGAGTTGTAAAGTTATTACACAATTTTCAAATTGTAAACTTTAATCAACAGTTTGAAAGTAAAGCTTTGAAATGGAATAGTTTTAAATCTACCCTACTCTACTCGCCGAGTAACATAATATCAACACACATATCATATCATATTAAAAATAAGTGTTTTCGTTTCTTATGTAGAACATATTCCAGTACTCTATTTCTCTACTTTTTACTGAAACTTCCGTAACATTGTGTGTTTGTCGGTAGTACCTAACTAATATCATGTTTAGTAAATATGACAGCGTCAGTTACCGTGTGCGGTGCGCTCGGGCGGCGGCGGGTCGGGCGTGCGCGCGCGTCTCCGCGGCGGGCGCTCCGCCGGCAACGCCAGCAGCTGCCGGTACAGCTCCAGCTCGTGGTAGAACTCCGGCGAGGGCGCAGTGCCCGGCTCGGGCGCCGCCGCGGGCTCGGCATCCGTCCCCGCACCCGCCGCCGCGCCCGCCACCTCCGCCGTGAGCCCGTTGAGCACGAGGCGGCGCGCCGCCATGCCGCCCGCGCGCCCACATCCGTGCTGCCCGCGAGCGCGCTACCCGCGTGCCCGCGCGCGAGCCCACATGCTCTATGTGCGCACGTACACACTACACGTACGCACAAGCCTCCGGGGCAACACTTCACTTATATATAAACGGAATCGTCGTTGAAAACGCTCAAACAATTTATAGTAATCTTGAAATATGTCACTACCGCCCTATCTTTTATATTACAATTAAATACACAAACAGAAATATTGCAACACGAGAACAGTCAAGTAATTCCAAGTCAATAAAAAATTGTAAATGCAACGTAATATACGAAGTTACATAAAGTTTTACGTGACGATCGCGCGTGCAGGCGGCGTGAAGGCGGCGTGGTGGTGGCGTCCGGCGCCGCGATCGTCGACCGAGCGACTGGCGCGTGGCGCCTGTTGCTCGCGGAGCGGTAACGCGGACACAACCTCCCCGTGCGGCGCGCGTGCTGCAGGCGCGAGGCAATGACGACGACACTCGGCAGACTCTAAGTAGACACTTACGATACATTCCTATTATTATATTTGTAACTTTTTATTCGACAGAAACAAAAAAAACCAAAAAAATAAATTTCAAATATTTCAGCTCAGCTGTTAGTCGTTATTAGGCTTCAATTTATTCATAGATACGATAGTGATTATATTTCGTATTCCAACATATTATGATGATGAGCGAAACTCGATCGATTGGTTTGAATTGAATTGAATTATGAGAAAAAAAAAGTCCCGCTGAGTTTTATGCGCCGGTTCTTTTCCGGTCTGAGGCATTAAATTTTGTGAACTGATAGTAAATTATTTAACGTACAAAAATGAAGCATGTAACTTCTTATTTTGAATAAAATTATTTGACTTTGATTCTGTACTAATATTATAAATCTGTGTTTCGACACCAGTGGCGAGGGATGAAAATTTTTGTTAGGCTAGCCGATAAATTTAGACCAACCAATGTATATTTAGTAAAGCCGGCATAGGATGTGAAGGTATTTAATAATTACACTATCGAGTTTTGGCGATGACCTTTTTTAAGTCTTTAAGATGTTAGAGCTTGTCTTTTTGCAATTCTATGCCCAATATTTTCCTGGCGCCCTTTTTTTAAGTCTCATACTTTGTTTTGACTTTGTTTTTTAAAGCTCCACATTTTTCTGGCGACTTTTTTTTTAGGTTTCACACTTGTGCTTTCAAAAATTAGGCAAGCCGGTGGGAACCTGAAAGAAGTGGAATCAGTTTCCCCACTGTTCCACACTCATGATCTCGCTAACTACCAAAAGTATGCGGAAAAAAATGTAAAGGTGTAAAAATAAAACAGTAGCACTCCGGGAGTGCCGACAGAAGTGAAAACTTGAACAATTACTGTGTAGTTTTGATTCGTCAGAAATAGTTTTTGTAAATGTTTTCACTTTAAAGCACGAACGATTTCCGTACGAGTATCGTTTTGTAGTACACCCATAGCCTCGCTCGTGTCGGGGGTTACGTTCCAAAACACGACGCAAATTGAACGACGTAGTGAAAATAGATTTTCTATGGCAAACCATTTAATGATCGAAGATAGTTTCAGGTTTACGAAAAATACTACCTTTTAAAAAATAAATTGAACAAAGTAAAAACTTTTCAAACAAAAATGATATAAAAACGTAGTCAATGAAACAAAATAAAAAGTGGCTATATTCATTTAATATATGAAAGTTTAATTAGAATTAATCACTGTCTGATGTGTCCATAGTGGATGTTATCGTAGGTAAGTAAGTGGGGCAAGTAAAAACTTTATTTCTGAACACACACCGTTTAAAAAGTGACAATAATAATAACAATAAACCGAATCACAAATTTAGATACAAATAAAACTGGCTACCGTAAACAACTTTACTTAGACTTCATTAATCGATTTCCATCTCTGTCACATGTAACGGAACAAAGAATAGCTGATCAGAGAAGAGCAATTTTAAATAATAAATATATAAACGAAACAAGACTTAAGACAATCAAAGATGAAATAGCTCTAGAACTAGCTTTACATCCCAATCAATCCGATATCACAGAAAACAACACAACACATACTACCACAAGACGTACAAGCATAATAAATAATTCTCCACCATTATCTACAACACAACACGCAATCAACAATAGAGGTGAAAATATTTATAAACCAAATAGCAGTAATATAACAATTAGACCGACACATGAAATACCTCAACCCACACAGCCTACAGACGAAACACTAAACATCAAAATAGTGACAACGTTTGAAGATACTTACAATAAATACTTAAATACTAATCCTACAGAAAGACCATATATACCAAAGCAGAAAACATCAAAAAAGTTTGCTTATATAATCTCATACATAAATAATGAAATTATACCTAAATATAACTCCAGCACTAATGATTTTATAAAAACTCATACAATTGTATATAGTGCAGCGTACACCGCAGCAGTATGTAATGGCTCAAAAATCAAAGAACAGAGCGAAACACTACAACTACAACAACGAGACCGAATTTATGATAGAAGACCAAGCTGGCAGAAGAGGTTAGACAGGAAAATTGAAAAATTACGTAAGGATATAGGACGACTGACACAATATATACAGGGTAATAGAAGCCTAGGAGTAATTAATCATGTAAGACGAATTAAACATAATCATATTATACACTCTAGTTATGAAGAACCAAACACAACTGACAGTCAATTTTTAGATAGCTTAAAACAGAAAATGAATGCAGTAACGAGCCGACGACGTAGATACCTACAATGTACTCAAAGAAAACAACAAAATGCTCAGTTTTCTAATAACGAGAAACAATTCTATAGAAACCTAGCCACAAACACAACTAATACCCGAAACCCACAAAATAATTTATCCAATAACCCAACACCCACACCAGAGCAATTACACGAATTTTGGTCAAACATTTGGTCTCAACCGGTACAACATAATAAGGACGCAACGTGGATAGCAACAGATAAACACAACGTAGATGGAATATTGGAAATGCCTTTCGAATATATTACGATAGAGACTTTTAGTAACGTGTTAAAGAATACACAAAATTGGAAAACTCCTGGCACCGACAAAATTCACAATTTTTATTACAAAAAACTCACTTCTCTACACCCGTCACTATACAACCATTTAAATTACTTTATTAAATTTCCCCATACACTACCAGAATTTATAACACAAGGCATAACTTACATGATTCCTAAAGACACTGATTACACAAATCCTGCCACTTATAGACCCATCACATGTTTGCAAACCATATACAAAATTATTACTGCTTGCATATCCCAAGTAATGTACAAACACTTAGACGACAATAAAATACTCGCTGAGGAACAAAAAGGATGCCGTAAATCCAGCCAAGGCTGCAAAGAACAACTTTTAATAGATGCAATAGCTATGCGACACAATACTGCAAACAAAGCCGACTTGTGTACCTTATACATCGACTACCAGAAAGCATTCGACTCCGTACCCCACAGCTGGCTTTCCTACGTACTTGAACATTATAAAATTCACCCGGTATTAATAAATTTCCTAAACAATGTAATGCAACAATGGCAAACTAAACTAAAAGTAAGCAAATCATTAGAAACCGACACTATTAAAATTAAAAGAGGCATATTTCAGGGAGATGCTCTAAGTCCTCTCTGGTTTTGCCTCGCTCTAAACCCCCTCTCTAGCCTTCTCAATAAAACCGATAGCGGACTGCCAATAGCTTCACCTGAAACACAACCCATGAAACTCACACACCTCATGTACATGGATGACATTAAATTATACAGCAATAACATATCATCACTACATAGCCTAGCAAACCTCACACAAAAATTTTCAGATGATATAAAGATGTCATTTGGAATTGATAAATGTAAAACATTCACCATACGTAAGGGAAAATTCATCGAAGGTCATGATTACACATTAACAACAGGACAAACAATAGAACCACTAGACCGAGATAGCACTTACAAGTATTTAGGTTTTCAACAGTCACACCAAGTAAATCAAAAACAGACAAAAACAGATTTGATTAAAAAATTCAAACATCGACTCAATGCACTCACCAAAACTCAACTAACATCACGCAACCTGATAAAATCGATAAATGCATTTGCTATCCCTATCCTCACATATTCATTTGGAATTATAAAATGGTCAAAATCAGACATCCAAAAAGTACAGCGATTGATCAATACCACCATGACTGCGTCCCGCAAGCACCATCCAAGATCTTGTGTGCAAAGATTGACTTTACCGAGAGATGAAGGTGGACGACAGCTCATTGATATACAAAATCTACACAACAACCAGATCAGTAACTTAAGAAAATTCTTTTACAACAAATCTCAAATATCTCAATTGCACAAGCTAATAGTATTTTCTGACAAAAACTACACACCCCTTAACCTAAACTCTTCAGATACACAAACTAATCAAAACATTACAAGTAACAAAGACAAGATAGGAGCGTGGCAAGCTAAAGCCTTACACGGAAGACATCGACTAGATCTGCAGCAACCACATGTCGACATAAAAGCGTCGAACGCCTGGCTGCAGCGAGGCGAACTTTTTCCGGAAACCGAGGGATTTATGATTGCCATTCAGGATCAAGTTATTGACACTGCAAATTATCAAAAATTTATAATCCATAGACCAAATTATTCTGACTCTTGCAGACGTTGTCACAGCGCTTCTGAAACTATCCAACACATTACTGGTGCATGTAGATCCATAGCCCAGACAGACTACAAACATCGCCACGATCAAGTAGCCGCAATAATACATCAGAACTTAGCACTGCATTATAAACTCATCAAAGAAAAGAAACCATATTACAAATACAAACCGGACGCAGTATTAGAAAATTCTGAATGTAAACTGTACTGGGATCGAACTATAATTACAGATAAAACCATATATAACAATAGACCTGACATCACCTTACTAGACAAGCAAAATAAAACCGTTTACATCGTAGATATCGCCGTATGCAACACACATAACCTTAACAATACCCACACCGAAAAAATTGCAAAATATGTAGAACTTTCCATAGAGATGAAAAGACAGTGGAAACTTGATCACATCCGTACAGTACCAATCATTATTTCTGCTACAGGAGTAATACCAAAGTCGTTACATACTAGCCTTAAAACACTCAACATAAACCCACTAACATACCTACTAATACAAAAAGCCGTAATCCTTAACACCTGCCGGCTAACACGTAAATTTTTAAATAACGATATTTTGTAATATTTATTATATTATTTCGTTGCACTTGGCTTTGGCCCGTGCCTTACGACCCCTATTCAAAGGGAGGTTTACGTATGTAAAAAGAATAATAATAATAATAATAATAATAAAGCCTTTATTAACAATCTAAAATTTACATACAATATATATATAGTTTTAAATTTTTGACACCGGTAAAGATTGTTTTGCCTTAGCATAGGCCTCCCCCAAACCTTTCCACAAGACCCGATCGTGGGTTTTCCTCATCCACAGCGTGCCCGCGGCCGCGTTAATGTCCTCCTCCCATCTTTTCTGTGGTCTTCCTCTCTTTCTCTTTCCCTCTCTAGGGTACCATTCTACCACCTGTTTTGCCCATTTGTTCATTTTACTTCTAATAAGATGTCCTGCCCATTTAAATTTTAGCTTCCTGACAGTGTATGATACTTCTACAGTATTTGTTTTTTGACGAATAACATTTAGGTTAACTTTATCTTTTCTTTTTATATTAAGCATACTTCTTTCCATGCTGTAAGTGATGTGATCTTGTAATTTTTATATTTGTATAGCCTATAGTTGTCTGGAAGAGTGCCATAAGTCATGGTAGGAAGTATGCATAAAATAAATACTTTTGCTTTTAAATTAATGGTATTAACTGGTTGTTACTGTCTCTTTTTAAGGCCCAGTATCGTTTCCAGCTACATTTACTCTATTTCAGAAATCCTTTCGATGTATCAGATGAGATATAACTGCCCAAGATAGAGATATGTGTGGTCTACTCCATAATCAATTGAGTCATTGTGAACTACTACATAGGTAAATTCTCTTAAATGGTTAGTCATGCAGTTTTATTTTTTTTCGCCTTATTCATTTTGTAGGCCCACCTCTCTCAGTTTTTCCTTTTGTAAAGTTGGTTGGAGCATAGCTTGTAGAATTGTTCTGGGACTGTTAGAATTATTACGAGGGTCGTCAGGGGCGAGCTAAGATTCAGCATTTCCTCGTTTATTTCTAATCCATAGCTTGACCAGTCAAGCTTTGCTTGAAAACGAGTGTTCGCTGTCAATACTGAAAATAATTTTGTGATAGTGGGTCCTCCTGTCTTACGCCCTGCTTGATGGAAAGCAACGCCCTCCAAATTTCCTTTCTTTCAAAGCTTTTCTATTTTTTCGCAGTCATGTTTTATAAATTTCCATAATGAGACGAATATACTTTTTATGTACACCTTGACACGACAGAGCTTCCCAGATTTTTTTATGTTTGATTGAGTCAAAAGCTTTATGATAATCTACAAACGCCAGATAGTAGGGCAATCTATATTCTTTGTACTTCTCCGTAATTTGTTTGATTGTGAATATGTGATCTAAAGTGGAGAAACTGCTGCGAAAACCTGCCTGCTCTTTTGGTTGATTTTCGTCCAAGTTTATAGTAATTCGATCGAGTATCACTTTTGAAAATATCTTGTAAAGATTGGACATGAGACTAATGGGCCTATAATTATTGATGTCATCTTTTTTGCCTTTTTTATGGAGCAATGTTATTGTTGATGTGGTCCATTGGGCTGGTATTGACTCTTGTTTAAGGATGTCGTTGAATATATCGTATAATGAATTCAGTATTATTTTTGAGGATCCTTTCAAAAGTTCATTCGAGATTCCATCTTCTCCTGGTGATTTATTATTTTTTTGAGAATTAATTGCCTTAATTATTTCGTTTTTAGTAATAAATGGTATCTCTTCTTCAGTGGTACTGTTATTGACTTCGAATAATGATGAATAAATACCAGTAATTAGGAATCCTGCCATAATTGAGATTGCAGCTTATAGAATTTTCGTGATTTACGAATAGACTATATTAAACATTTTGATGAATTAAATAAGTAACAAAGCATAGCTCAAAAAACAAACATTTTGAAATATACATTTCTATATCATGCTAAATTACTACTAAGTCCCCCATAAAGTAGATTTATGCAAATTATAAAAAAAAGAAAGGGTTTTTGTATTTATTGAAACTTATTTACTGCCTCATATCGAAACCAGGAAAGGTCGACAGTAAAAGCTATAATTAGAATTTTCTTATGTTTTTATCGTACTATCTGAATATACCTACATTTTTCTACCAACATTCGCGGCTTAATTTGTACTCCTAATTACTATAGTAATTAGATAAACAAATAAAAATAATAGTTAGCAGTATGTTATACACTGAGAAAAGTTATATTTTTTACTATAGGTATGGTTTCGTAGGAATTTCCTTCCACGCGCTACTGAATTGTGGAATGGCCTACCTGCGGCAGCATTTCCAGGTCGACATGACATGGGTACCTTTAAAAAGCGTTAAAGCCTATTTCCATCTCAAAGGCCGGCAACGCACCTGTAGTTCCTCTGGTCTTACACGAGGCCGTGGCCAGTGGGGATCACTTACCATCAGGTGACCCGAACGTTCGTTTGGCTTGTCCTTACCTAAAAAAAAAAAGATTTCCCTCTATTAGTTGAGTGACAAAAAATATTACTAGTGCCTATTACTAGTATCTATCTAATATTTGTTGTTTTTTAGTAGTTTAATTGTATAAATTGTATTTAATACTTTAGTGAGCACTGAGATATATAGTCAAATAAAATAATAGATTATTATTATGATCCTGGATCCATCCTGGTTGTCGTGACAAGGACATAAGGTCATCGAATCTCGACGCTTGTACATCTTTTCAAGCAAATCGGCCAACAAGTAAAAAGTCAAAATGTTGTTGTAAAATTTTCTTTGATTGATATCTAGATAGGTGAAGCTGATAAAAGTTTATTAAAATTATTGATACTGGTACATGTACAATATTTCTTTTTACTGCAACTTTGTGCTGCAGATGTTTATCGAAGTAATATATTATTTTCTTTAATAAAAAAATATCAAACAAAAAGTTTATGAATAGACGTCGCTTTATGTAAATAAGTGCCATGAATATGTATAGAATACGGCTGCGTAATAAGCTGTTTTGTATCAGGTTGCTAGTTGTTACACATACGCAAACAAGTACGGATGACATTGATTTATATTTATTTATAAGATATCTCTATGAACATTTTTACATTAATTTTATTGTTTTATTGAAAATCTCGTATGTTTCTCTACTTTCGTAATAAATTTTTCTTTTGGTTTCCAAAATTTACGATTTTATCGTCTATGAGATTTATTACTTACAGTAAAATGATGTAAATCGTATTATTCTTTAATTTAAACGTATTTCCCATAATTTAAAAAGTATATCCTAAACTTAAAATAATTATTTGGTGGTAGAGGTTCGTCCCTCCGTCTGGCTCGCGACCACTATCATAAGGTCAAAGACGAACCGCCAAATATCTTGAAGTGATGTGTTCCGGCTCGATGGTGGCATGTAAGTCAGGTTCCTATTCCCACCCATCCTTTCCTTAAATGTGGTGGTTCCGGAGAACGGAATACTACATTGTCCCCTTCCCCTCTTCCATCTGTATCTTCTAGGTTGGAGTAACGCATCTACAACATCTCTGGTGTTGTAGATGCACCATGGCGAAGGTATCCACTTCATCAGGTGGTCCTTCTGCTCGTTTGCCATCCGTTATCCATAAAAAAAAAAAAAGAAAAAATATTTAGGTATTTGCACATAGACACACTATAATTTCTATTTAAGATTGATTTGAATAACAAGCAAAAACTTTTGACAGTTGTCCGTGACTTGTTCGGAAACTGTCTCTTTATTTTGAACCGTTCAGTGCTGCCTGGTGTCAGAGCGTTATTGATAAAAAAAACCTGTTTCAGTCAATTTTAAAAACGAAATAATTAATAATACCAGGAATAATAAATATCAAATTTATTAAAACTTACATTTATAAATGAATTTCAATTCTTAAAAAGATTTGTTTTTTATGTTCACTTCATTCGAAAAATGTAATTAAAAACTGTAATTTACGTGTGGTCACGAGGAAAATGAATCTGCAGTTAAATTTCTAAATGTCCATTCTAATTCGACTTTTATAAGTCTATAAAAAATCCTTATACCTACTCTGCTTGATTCTGAGGCATCGTTTAAATTACAAATCCCACGAAGTAAGTGATGTATAATATATAAAATTAATTTTTATTTTGCGATGAAGTTAGTTGCCAGTACTTATGAGCCTAATACTGTTGGAAGCCGGAGAACGGTGTGTTTATTAAAGATATTTCTTTCGCCTACGCCTCAAAGAAAGAAATATCTGTACAGATATATATACATTCTATTTGTTTTCTTACCACCTATTTGACTTTATAGTCACTAAAAATCTACGTTGTAAATCCCACCTTTGTAAGTTAATAAAAAAGAAACAATTAGATCTATATCTTGCCTCATTTATTTTACACAAGGAAATTTTGATATGGCCGTGATGCATCTGAAATATTCGAGATTATTTTCGGTCTAAGTCTTATAATCGCAATAAGAATAATGTAGGAATAGGGTTCGCACACTGTAATTATATATGTGGAATGTAATGTGATAATGTTAATTTTGGTGGAAATTGAATAATGGAAATGTGAGGTGATCGTGTAGCAGTGAACAAGGTTTGACTCCTGAATGCGACTGGTTGTAGGTTCAATCACCACTGGGAGTGAACAGTTATATTTAAATTATTTTCATTTCCTCGTTCTGGTAAGACAAAGCGTGAGGTTGAGTTCCGCCACCAACACACAATGTCTCGAATTCAGATGAAAGATTAAAAACGGAGTGTCTTGACACTATGTTCTCTATGTCTACCCTACCTTACGGATAAAGCTTAAAGCCGATTAGATACTCGTGTTAATGAAAATTATACTAAAGAACTAGTAACGAAATTAAAAATATAATTTTATGTAAAAAACAAATTTCAGCTTACATAATAAAAGATAACAAAAATAAATAAATTTGTTGGCTTGCCAAATTAAGAAGTCCTAAAATTACCGACATTTGTTGCTAATTTGCCTACGTATGGTTTTAACGTGACATTCAAAACATCCTAAAACAATTTCACGCGTTGATCTTCATTGTGTCCATTGAAATATATTGTAGACAAAATTTAAAAAAATATAATAAGGATATAATAATGTAATCGACGTGTTTTAACTTGGTGTCGTGTGATTGCTAATGAAAAGTAGGGCGCAAGGCCGAATAATGCATTTTCGATAACGCTTGAATTTAATATGAGTTTTAATGTACAGAAAAATATATTATTTGATAAATATTGGGATGATTATTACATAGTATTTAAAAATGTCATAATAATTAATTGTTAATATTTTTCTGTAACAAATAGGTATGTCAATGTTTACAAATTTTTTTTTTAATTTAAAGTTTTATGTACTTTATAAAGTGAAAATTCACAAATATACTGAAAGGGACAGCTATTTTGAGTTAAATTCAACAATCGATGATTTTGTTTTAGGTAAAACTTAATATTAATTATTCATTTTTTAATATAACAACAAAGATTTATGATTAATAAGTTATTTATTGGGTATCAATTGGAATTTACATAACACCATTGTTTGTAATTTCAAGTAAACTTTCTTTGTCAAGGTTCTGTGCCCAACACAACTCTATAAAATATGTGAAGTACTGTATTATTACGTCACACTTAGGATGGCATTCAATAGTTCATAATTTCAAAAGTGTAGTAACTGCTGATTTATGTACAGACATGTCGTGCCCAATGTTATGTAGAATGTGGATGTTGCAGCACTTCGGGAGTGGCGCAAGCGCAGGCTATTGAGATATTGAGCTTATGCAGGCTGGGGAACAGCCCGGCGATATGAACATACGAAACGTTTTGAAGTTTTTGAACGTTATGACCGCATATTCTATTAACACTCGGCTCAAATAACGCTAAATTGTATTGTATATGATTTTATAGTCAATAATTACATTATTAAAAGGCATGTCATGTGTAATCAATATTAATTAGTCTTAATATGGTGTGTATATTAATATCTAAATATTTTGGTCCTTCTGAAAAATAAAAATTACCTTGTTAGACAGGATTCTTATAATAAAATAAAAATAAACGATGTCAAAAGGATACCTACTTGTTTAGTTATGATAGATACAAATTAATGATAAATTTATATATAAATGTATTTTCATTCATGTGGGTAAGTGGCTTTTGGCATTATAGAAATAACGCAGAAAGATTGTCGCAGCGGCGGTAGTCATTACTGTCTTGAGTTGTTCATGTGATGGTACGCTTAGGAGCGAAACCCTCTAGTTTTATATAAAATTAATATACATGTACAGATAAATACGTAAATATAATGTAGGCATGTATATAATTTCAACTACATGTAGGTAAATATTATGGACATATTTATAAAAACTTATGATTTTATGACAAAATAATAAAATATATGTATTCTGTATATTTTAGGATATCAATACTGTTGGTAATACTTCAATAATAATAGACTAAAATTTAGTTTGTATGAACTTTATGCACCCTTGTTATGCCATTTTCGTTTCCTTTTTCAATGTCATCTTGGCGATAACTTTTGGAGATCTGATAGTGAATACAAAATCCTATACCAGCTTCCCTAATCGGCTTCTCTAAATTTATCGGCTTGCCTAACTAAAAATATTCACCCTCGCCACTGCACTACAGTATATACAACGTACGCAGTATATACAACGTAAAAATCCTCTTAGTCCTCTCTCCAAATCCCCCATGAGAGGCATGTATAGCCTCTTGGGAAAGTACAAGAGTCTACTACACGCCAAAATTTAGTTTCTTTCTACACGAGTCGTTGATTCAGTAACGTAAGAGATAAGAAAAGATAAGAATTTTATATACATATTTGTAAGTAAATATATGTATTCATACATATTTTTTTATTAATAACTATATGCCAGTTAAATTCTGCAATACGACTCCATTTACCACGCTGACATTGAAACTTGACCCCAAAATTATATCATCGCCTTTAGGCACGCACAGTTTAAGTTATTTTTTACTTATATTATGAATAAGAACCTCAACACGCAATGTCTAGTAGTCGGTCAGAAAGTGACAAACGGAGGTATTGACATTCTTGGGACTTTCACAGGTTCTCTTCTCAAGGGCGGAGTAAAAAGTGAAGTAAAAAGTGAAATAAGATGTCTATCACGCTGAAAATACCAAGTGACTCTATTTCTATATATAACATTGTCTACTGACGTTTGTTTTGCCGCGAAATGATTCCACGCTGGACCTGTCTTATCGATGATAGGCCAGAAACTGTGTGTGTGTGTTATATATAGTTAATATTTCCTGTGCGAACCGACACTATCGCAGCATACTGGTGCCAGACGCGTTGTCCCACCGGAGCCTCAATCGTCAATTTCCAATGATTTTAATTTATCATCAAAAGTGCCCGTCAACTGAACAACTTTTCCTAATGTACCATTTATTAATTTCTTATACTTTAGCTGGTTTATTATGATACTATATCAGACATTCCAGATCTTTAATGTTTTTATGTCAACAGTATTTGATGTAATGGACATTGAGAAACTTTTGCTATGGCACATTTCCTTATTTCACTTAGTTTGACTGGTCTATTATTGTTTTTATATCAAATGTGCTAGTTATCAAAAAACCCTATTATTATCCTATATTATCCTGTGTACTGCACATACCTAATAGTTTCATTCAAAAATTAATAGGTATAGATAATTTTAACATACGAGTAGATGACTGGTTCTTAATGAGTATTAGGTTCTTCTTTCATTACTTTTTCATATTTTTTCCTAAACATATTCAATGTACAGACACTTTTTAGTGTTTTATTATGGTATAATTAATTGATAAAACATAAAGTCTGGATTTTGACTTGTTAATTACAAATCAGTACGTGAAGAAATTTGACCTTCAACAAAACAATCGGTTAACGCACTATGTATTCACCCATACCATAACTTGTCTATCAATGCTGATCACAAGATTTATGATACATGCGTCATTGTTCATGTACATACATATTTATATATGTATGATGATCGGCAACGATCATTCGGAAGCAAATTGATTTGATGCAAAGGATAATAATTTCGTATGCAAATTATATTCAACTTCAGAGCGCTTTTATTTTTACAGACATTATTACTCAAATTTACTTAAATGTATATTTCTGAATACAGTATATACAGTATTTTTACTTCCATTATACTACAAAAAACATATACCATTTGCATAGTCAAAAATTTAATAGCCGTTTAGAATGTTTAATCTAACACACAATAATATTGCCATTTTAAATCATCTTTTTTCTGTACCAGATAGATAGTTTACTTAAAATTTTATAGCAAGTTGTTTTAATAATTGCACAAAGAATAGGATGTTCTGTGTGTATTTGGTATAACTAGGGTAATTAAGGAAGGCTTCTATTATAAGGAAACTTAAAACAATTTATTTTGGGTAGAATTCATTAGCGTATGCGTCTTAAATCTTCATTTTGTAGAATTTAGAAACAATATTACAGAGCTGATATGTGACTTTTTTAAAATTAGCTTTTAGCTTCTTGAAGTCTGGTTAGTTAAACACCTGGGCTTTGACACATTGCCAATCAGTATCACACAATGTCAAGTGACATCATCGTATGCTTTTTCTGCGGTGTTTTAGAGTGGCAGATGGCTAAAACTGAAAACACAATTTAGAAACATATAAAACTGTAATATTCATTGCTTTAACCGTTGCAGTTAACTCGGTATCTTTTACCGGTTAAGTCATAATATTTTAATATAGCCAATTCCAGGCCCGTTAGTCATCGGTCGGACCCAAACTATGAATGGTGTTTTTATAATAACTGTCCGTAATCTGAATAGTACATATTCATGAGCTGTGCTTGATTTTGACATTCAAATGAGTACCCGGGATTAAAATTTAGCTTATTTAGATTTCTTTTTCGTTCCTAAATAAGATGTATTATTTATTATTTTGAGCTCTATATTTGTATTATCATCGATGTAATACAAAAAATAATCTAACGATTAAATTATTAATATTGTTTATTATTAAGAGTTACTTTTAAGCACAAATTCAAATCACACCTAAATGCAATGAGAAACGTGTCTGGTTTGTGTTATGTTAGTTGGTAGAGTCCTTTACTAAGCAATTTGACTGATTGTTTCTTTCCTTAATTTTAGGTTCTGGTCATCCGACAAGTGATGTAATGTCAAATAGTGTGGAAAACTGGAGAATTTCACTCATTAGTACCAGTTGATAACTCGCTCTTTATTTCTGCAAAATAAATACACGTGAAATCACAAAATAATTACAAATCTATGTAAATACTGTATTGGTGCGTTAATAACATTTAAAAACAATCTAGTAATCAAGTAAACTGTTCATTTATTATTGCCAATCGGATTTGTATCTTCAGGCTATAACTAATGGCTCGCTTGTAATTTTTTATTGCGTTGACCTTGGATTGATGGTGTGTGTACACCCAAGTGTTTGCTATTGCAATACTAGGTTGCGTTCACCGACCGACGATAGCAATGGTTTCGAAACCCAAGATATTTGAAGGAGTAAACATATAGCGGAGCTACTTTAGTGGAGATACTTTTTAAAACGCTTTTATTACCTTCACCTGTTTATGTAGCAATTAACGTAAGAAATCTTACAACGATATTTTGACCCGCTTCTACACTCCCATTCTGTTTCCAAAATCTGGCACGATTATGAGTGGGATGAAAATGCACATTTTTAAAGCATGAACCTGAATTTGAATGACCTGGCAAGAATGCCAGGATAACTAGAATAACGAAAAAATCAATTTAAGCGTGTTCCTTTTAATACTCTTTTCAGAACAATATGTTATAAATTATTGGAGAAGAAAGAATCAAATCTAAATATTTGATTAATTATTTAGAAATATATTTATAATCTAAAAGTAGAAATTTCAAAAAAGTCACTAACTTTTCGTATTTTGCATAATAATTTAGCTCTCGACGTTTTAATTTAATAGCCTTATTGGCCGACTGACTGTAAAAGCTTCTTTGAGCCGGTTTTGTCATGATGAAAGCATTAAAAAATATAATTCAGAAAGTAGTTTTTATATTTATTTCGTATATCTCTATATATCAACACGTGAAGCCAAAACTTTGTACCCTTTTTTTACGAAAATTACACGAACGACGGAGCATGAAACTTGGCACACAATTCTATAGTTTATATAGAGAAGGAGGCAGAATGCTAATTTTTTTAAATAATGCATAAAAAGTATATTCAATTAATAAAATAAATGTTACCCACACTAACATGGTTTGACATTTACGTTTATATACAGTGACATATACGTACATTATAAAGACATCGCTGTTAACGCGGACACTAGTATTATAGAAATATGCCTAACAGTGATTAATACAGTAAGTAATTTAGTTGCCTTTTATTTTGTTTTACAAAGTATTCATAATAAAACAATTTTCTTACATAAAAACAGAATCTATGGTGATAGCTATTAGTGGGGTGTTGCTGACACCATGACAAACAGAGAGCGTGTAGTAATGCTACGCATGTTTGCGCGTGAATACGTCTCAGAATAATTTCATTTCATAGAATAACACATTTGTTAGAAATGATACATTGTACATGATGTTAATTGATACCGTTAGAAAGTTAGTTAATTGATAGAAAATATAATAATATATAACAGATTTATATATTCATATTTTATTTTTTATAAATATATTTCCCAAAATACTCATCGAGGCCATCGAAGCTAACGCGATCGGTTGTGGGTTCTATTCCTATTCGAGAAAAATATTCAGATTTTAAATTATTCTCATTTCTCCTTTCTGGTAAGAGAAATCCCAGCGTTGTTGACCACTCAACCACACAATGTCGGAAATTTGGGCGGAATGTAGAGAACGGGGAGTCTTAACACTAGGTTCCTCGACTATCCGCCTAAACGTTATAAAAGGATGATGAAATCAAGGAATAGTTGAAGGCGCAGAGGCATGTAAGCGTGCGACTGTAAACTATGTGACAGGTTGTGGGTTCGATTACCACTCCAGGAAATAAAATTTAGTATTTTCATTTCCTGGGTTTGCAACAAGGCAACGACGAGAGAGAATGGATGAAAAGAGAATGGAGTGTCTTAACACTAGCTTCTGGTTCCGTCTGCCTACTCCCATATATGCGGGCTACACCGTGAAGTTAAAAATGGATAGTACATACTTATTGATCTGAACAATGGGTTTTTTTTAAATGAGAGGTTTGCGTGTAAAGGCAAAAATATACATGCAAAATATTTTTAATTTATACTTCATTGTACAATATAAGTAAAACAAAATAGAATGAAAAGTGAGGCACAATAGGCGGCCTTATCGCTAATCAGCATTATATTCCAGGACAACATTTGGATTAGTAGTATGTACCTGCTAAAAAAAATGAATATGATAATACAAACACACGCTCTCAACATTATAATATCACTATATATATAAATTACTAATAACTAATGATTATTAAAGACATTTACCTATAAATTGATTATAATTGATAATTTGACATTTATACAAATAAACGAATTTCAGAAAAACAAATATTATTTAATATCTAATAAATTATTTTAATTGGCAGCTTTAGCGAATAATATTTCGTGTTAAAATTGACACAACATATCTATCATTTTTTACAATACCACCGGTTAATCAACATATTTCAGCACATACCTAGTTCTCACACTACCTGCCTAATGGAAATTTCACCAAATAACAACCAATCACAACGCTGGCGAATGAAGTTGATTATTTATTACTTTTTATGATTACTTTAAGTTACTGAAAGCTACAATATTAAATGCAATTAATTATGAAAGAAAAATTTCTTTTAAATACATATAGGCATGTGGCATGTAGGCGTCCATACAACACTTGTTCCCACTGGCTTACCTAACTTTAAAAAAGTACAAGCATAAGACCAAAAAAGGTTGCCAGGAAAATATTGGGCATAAAATTGCAAAAACAAGCTTTAACATCTTAAAGACCTAAAAAAGGTTATCGCCAAAATTCGATAGTGAAATTACTAAATACCTTCGCATCCTATACCGGCTTCCTTAAATATACCGATTTCTGTTAAAGTTACCGGCTTCCCTAAATATACATCGGCTTTTCTAAGTTTAAGGCTTCGCCTAACTGGCACTTTACCTCGCCACTGAGAGATATATTTTTACATAAGTATATACGAAGTAAATAACGTTTTAATAAATTTTCGATGTTTAATTGTTACAGATTGGGATACCACTACTTTGGATGAAACACAATCAAATCTAAAAATGAATTAACACAAGGAATGTGCTGTAGAATAACTTTATAGATTTTAATATATACCAAAATGGCAACTGGAAAGGCAAGAATATGGCAGAATGAATGAGATCTGGAATCTTTGACAGAGAGAAATTCCAGAATGTATGAGAAAATACACAGTCATACAAACAATATTTGACATAATTGCATTTATAATGGTTGCCATCGGTCAGGTTATTCGCTGGAATATATAAATCTATAATCGGGCATCCAGCAAAGGATTTGAAGGGCAGTATAGCGCCAGTGACGGCGGTGGTGGCGGGCCTCGGTAGTCTGATTGCTCTGCGCCTGGCCAGGCTCGGCTGCGTCGTCGTTTCGCGGGATACAAACAGTAAAGGTCAGTAACATTAACCTTAAATGTTGTGACATTTATGTCATATCTTTTTGTGTAATAATTCATTTCCTTTTCTCAGTCTAAGCTACACATTTAAAAATATGTTTCAAATAAATCTAAAAATAGTTTTAATTATAATATCGACAGTTTGTTTCTTATTAAATTCATAATATACATATTATTTACAATAAAAAATATAAATATATTAGAAATACTTATCATAGAGCTTTTTTACTTGTCTATTGTAAATCTTTAATAAAATCTAAAAAGACAAATTATAAAAACATAAATTTTCTGATAAAAATCTGGTATAAAATACTTGAATTTATTTATTTATTGAATAATTTATACTTATTTTCATTAATATTAAAATTGTGCAAACGCAGAATAATCCATTGTAAAAGTGAACTTAGGGTGCATTGTTATGAACAGTTAAAAGGTGTCATACATCATCATAGTGATCTTTCAGACAAGCATTCTAGCTAAGCAGGATGTCTGACAGTCGTCGAGATACATTGTTCATGAATTACAAAAAGAGTTTGCATAGCTATTATATTTTTTGTACATTCTATTGCTTTTAGTTACAGCTTTAATTAAGCTTTAAATGTACAAACGTAGTGTAAGCAGCGAATGAGTTTTTAGAATGTTAATTTAGCTATGAATGTAATACTTATTTTGTGTACAATTTTTTAGTGGTATCTTTAAAATAAGTTGCCTCAGAGAATCTATTTAGAAAGTTGTTAACTTAATTAGATCAATTGGTAACTGATGTTTATAAGGCAATATTTAATTCTAATTTTAAACAAGTCCACCTTGTGTAATGTATATAAGGCTTCTCACTAAACCCAATTGTGAACGAGCCTACGAAGCCGTACTGATGATTTAAATTGTTGTACAGGGGCGCAAATTTTATTGTAATATCTGTATTTTACCCGGCTTTGATGCAGACAAAAATTTAAACTGCACAAAAGATATTGTGTGGCAAAAAGGGCTTTCGAATATTTATAATGGAAAATGAATAAATAGACGAGACGCAATGGATTGTGCCTGACTGTACTTTGTAACACAATTATGTAGGTCTGATATTCCATAAATTACATTTAGGGAAATGATTTTAAAAATTTACTTTCACTTTCCTCGTTTGTAAGATAAAACGCGGCGTTGAGTCTTGCTGCTCTAATAAATAAAATTAATATGAATAAATTCAAGAGTTTCCAAATATTCCAAAGTCTTTATTACTTTAATACGGCCAATTATATAAACTTAAATCTCACGAATGGTAGATTTTACTTAGAAGGATTTTGGCAAATTATTTACTGTGTGTTAATATTTGTCCATAAAAATCTACATAACTTAAAAAAAAGATCTCTTGTTTAATAGTGACATGCTATATTTAAACAATATGCTATTTTTTTAGCTTCATATCCCGTACATAGCAGGGTAGATATACAGAGGAACCAGAGTGGAACCCTGTTACACTCTGTTTTCTTTTCGACATTTATATTTCCCCACTTTCCCGAATTGAGTCATTGCGTGCTGAGGGCAGAACTCAACGCCGCGCTTTGCCTTGTTACCAGAGCGAGGAAATTATGTTATTATGTTTTGCGTATATAACAAAAACTATTTAATATTAATGTAACAGTACGTTCAGTTATTTTATTTCATAAAGATTTATAAGATTTATATGATCTCACTGAATATAATATGTTATGGAATTAATAAAATCGTATCGTCGTTATTTTCTGTTAAGAATTATTCTATTACCATGTTCATCAAAATAAACGTGTGTGGATAAATTTAATAAGTAGACCATAAACAGCGGCGCTAACTGATTGTAATTTGTATGTAACATTGAGAAACGCTAATTTTCGCGAAATTCGCGATGCACTCATTTTAACAATTTTAGATTGCACCCCAAATATATCAATATAAGAAAGTATAGCTTACAGTCTGTGCTAAAGCTAAAGTTATACCTGGGTATTCAGGCCTAGAAGCCTGGTTTCATTACACAAGGGCGCTGCCAATGAGCTAGAGCCGCCCTGCAATATAAGAATAAATAACCAATCATAGATAAAGGTATCATAAATCGACGTTATAATGTGGTGCTCAATCTATTCTATCACGAGACGT
The DNA here is from genome assembly GCA_033558755.1 of Philaethria dido. Lineage (NCBI taxonomy): Eukaryota > Metazoa > Arthropoda > Insecta > Lepidoptera > Nymphalidae > Philaethria > Philaethria dido. The sequence continues at coordinate 16,133 of JAKGSA010001573.1, read as the reverse complement.
TTTATTATCCTTAGCGATGTAATGCAAAATATATATTGATGTAATAATAAGTCTAATTAAAGTCAATTACAAAAGCATACGCAATACGCATTGTTATTTCTGCACAAGAATGACGTATAGCATTTCCAAGACCCAGCAACGGTCAGATTATCGTTATTTTATATAAGTAAAAGGGTTTCTTTGTATGTCCAACACACGTAAGTACGATCAGGGAATATGCGGAGTTTGGATTAAGTGGGTACTGGGCAGGTGCACAGTAGAAAAGTAGTAAAATAATAGTTTGAGATTCTTTAAGTATATTTTTAATTTATTCTAGCTGTAACTCTCTGTCAGACAACCCTAAAGTGTATACCTTAAAAATAAAAGCTAAATCTTGCCCAAGCATGACACTTGCTGGGGACCTATAAAAAAACATTGCCTCAGCAAACTCGATAATGGATAGAAACGCATATATCACGGGGAAAGTGTTCTTGGGGAATTGTTTGACCTGATTCCTCGCCGCAGGATTTTCAAACCGCAACAGTACGCCACAAGCTTAATACCATCCACACCACCTGGATGCGTGGCACTCCAGTACTGCGTGCTTTAAAGGAATTTCCTTCCACGTGCCACTGAATTGTGGAATGGCCTACCTGCGGCAGTTTTTCCAGGTCGATACGAAATGGGTACCTTCAAAAAGCGCGCCTCATTCCCACCTCAAAGGCCGGCAACGCACCTGTAGCTCCTCTGGTGTTACACGGCCGTGGGCGGCGGGGATCACTTACCATCAGGTGACCCGAACCGTCGTTTGCCTTGTCCTTCCATAAAAAAAAAAAAAAAAACCGGACCAGTTATAATAGTTTTTATCTTTGCCGAATCATTCGCTAGTCTACTGTATAGCCCAGACAGTAGACATTTAGAAATGCCAGAACTGAGAGAGAAGAATAAAAGAAATTTTGCATATGACATATATATATATATTTCTATAAAAGCTTAATTTAAGATTTGCTATGTAAATTTTCCGTCATCTTGGAAACAGGTTTTATTCATTTTTTTTACAACAACTCGGCTCATGGACATACACAGAAACTTCTAGCTTTTTATAAGATAACGAAGGTCTGGGCTGTGGTTGGTTCTGTTCTAGCATTTTGGGACATGAAAACTTACAGTATTTTTTTATTAATATGTTTTCAGTGTAGATGTAGATTCGATTACAAGTTTTGTTATTACTGGACTGGCAATTTATAAAATGTCATGTGAATCACTATAGAAGAGATAGGTTTAGGTTCTCTCCTATTGTCCAATATTACATCACAGCCTGTCGGCGATATTTTATATCCAAACTTATATATCGATTTTCTAATAAATTGAGCAGTTGAAATATAATTATTTGAAACATTTTAATGGTTAAGTCGAAGTGAATAATTAAAATATATTTTATAACAAATAAAATTGCCTGCCGTGCCGATGGTAGCTTCTAATGTTCAACCGACAATACAAAGTGTTCAGTAAAGTATAGTTTTGAATTGATATTTGAATTATACTAATATAGGTATGCGTCAATAATAAATGGAACCTTAATCCTAATCTTTTTATTTCTAATGCGCTGTCCATGCATAAAAGTAACAGGTTGTGGTAAAGTTTACACATAAAACGAAAATGCAGTGATCGTGCCATATGCATTAAGAATATATTAATATGTCAATATATAAAAGAGATTCTAATAGTTATCAGCTATAATTCATTAAATTATGATTTGATTAGTTAAGACAAGTATAGATAAATAAAGATAATATTTTTGTTTAATAAAGTACTGAGGACTTGAAATCGATTTTTTTTTATTGTTTTTACAGAAATCATTCCATTAGAAATTACAGACCAGTTTAAAAATCCGAGGTCGACATATTTTGCCTCTTTTTAAGAACATGTGTCCCAAATATCAAAATTGAATGACTAAAATAATATGCATACATTCCATTATGTATATGTAAATGTTTTACTAAAGACGAAGCTTGTCATTTTTGTCATATTGTGATATTTAATAATTTCATTTACTGCCATCAACACATAAACACAACATTCATTAAATTGGTATAACTTGTTGCATAAATAAAGCATATAATACGGGGCAGCAGTGAGGTCGCCATTTATCGACCTATGAGACTCAAGGAAAACTCTTGGGTAAACTGTAGGTATTAATTAATTATAAAATTAATCTAAGTAAATATGGTATAATCTATACTCGTAGTTTGAATGTCTGTAATGGTTAAGCCTACAAGTTCTTAAATAAATCAATCCATTTTAATATAGAATTATTTCATTTTATAATTCCTACCACTTCTACTAGATATTTATTTTATAGTAAATTTATGTTAAAAAATAAAATGTTAATTAAAATTTTTAATAATAAAATCATAATATTACATATGTGACTGGAAGAAAGCTGTGGATTAAATATATATTTATTTAAAACGTCTGTATCCGTCCGGTTTCCATAATTCTGCAAGCAAGAAATTTAAGAAATGAGTGACAAACCTTTTAAGTTCCCTTTACCCTGTAAAAATGGGCAATATGTGAATATGCAAGTATATTTACCAGCTTTAATATATATATTAGTTGTATGTACTGTAAAAGGAAATAATAAAAAATTGAAATCGAGGCCAGTCGTGGCGCAGAAGCTTAAGCGTGCGATCAAACGCGACATGTTGTTTCCACTGATTCCCACTCCAGAAAATTGGTTTCATGATTTTTTTTAATGTAATTGACACTTAGCATTTTCTACTCGTTGCTGTGGTATCGAAGAAAAGCGCGGTGCCAAGTTCCACCACTCAGCAACGCCTAAATTCGGCGGAAAATGAGCAACGTAAATCATAAAAACGGAATGTCTTAACACTACGTTCTCAGGTTCCCTCTGCCTACCCTGCTATATGCGGATACAACGAAACTACAAAAAAGAATTTATGGGTTATAGGCCAGTTAGTAACAAATTATAAATCACGATGTCGTAGTAACGACATTTACAATTATGTGCATAGATATAGCATGATAGCCTCTAAATTATGATAATTATGATGAATGTGAAACCAAACACAGTTGTTAAGCTTGTTTAATTAGAAACCTTACAACACAAAGTTATTGAATTATTTCTTTTATGGGCTTTAAAGTGCAATACGTTATTAGTTACTATTTATGAATTGTGAGAAAGCGGCCTGTAAATAAAGGAAACTCTCTTGTATGTATACATTATCTATGCTACGAGCTCATCTTAGTCATGTCCATAGAATATGTATGTAAAAGGAAAGAGTTAGTGCATATTAATACTCACATATGCATTTCAAGATGCACTATTATTTTATTGTTGGTAATAAAATTTATAATCATCTAGCCTTCCGCCCAAGTGGCTTCAAGACATGGTAAGGAGTAGCCTATAGTCTTTCCTACTTGTCTAGGCTATTTGACAAATTTTTTCGCGATAAAAAAGTATTCAATGTCCTTTCCCAACTTCAGTTCTAGCGTCATATCGAACTTCATCAAAATCGGCCTTAGTGGCTTAGGCGTGAAAGCGTAATAGACAGGTGACAGACAGAGTTACTTTCGCACTTATAATATTAGTAAGGATGTCATATATGTAAATCATTCTTAATTAAACTTGACAAGTCATGCTTTGTATATATATATTCGTTTTATTTATAGGAAATATTTTAATATGCATATTTTATGTGGTTACCATATAATACTACGATATCATATATGAAATAATCATAAGGTAAAAAATTAAACACATTATTAGTCCTTGAATACTTTAAGTCGTATACCTTATGCTTATGTTTTTAAAGTAAAACGTGGAAACAAAGGAAACATACGTTAAAAGTATGAAGTAACGATTGCTGGATATTTAACATAGATCAAAATCTTAAAATATATTTGAAGTTTTAACTGGGCATTAAAATTATATCATAATTATTAAAATATAAATAATTATTGTTATAATTATGATAAGACCATCGTGGTGCAGTGAAAAACGTCTGACTGTTAACCTCGATAAGCCGGGTGAGTTCGATTACAATTACCTGCAATGACTCTATTACAATTATCGTAATTTCTCAAGTAAAACAAAGGCTATGAGTTCCGCCACTTAAAACTACGTTTCGCCCCGGTATTAGAACTTGTTATGCGATAGAAAGGACAAAGCTAGCTTTTTCTACATCTTATACGACTTTTAATAAAATGGATAATAATATTTTAAGTAAGAATTCATTACAAATTTAACTCAACAATCTCATATTCGTTTGTAATTCTGTTCATTAAAATAATTAAATAATATTACAACATCATTAACAAGGTGGGTTAAGATTTTCGTTCATATTACTTTGTATTTAAATTGGTTTTATATTTTTCCACAACGTTTTATGGCAGAAACAAAAAGAACAACAGAAAAAAGTTAATAAACGTATCGTTGCTGCAGATACATGCCAAGATGAAGAATGTGTATATATTAATACGTTCATTAGATAATTTATTTTTTAGTTTGTCTTAAGGTTTGTCTTAATGAAATTAATTGATATTAAATTCCTAACTTAGGTCTATATTTCAGTGCCCAAAAGTATATGTAACTTTTTTTTTTTTTTTTTTTATTGATAACGGACGGCAAACGAGCAGAAGGACCACCTGATGGTAAGTGTTACTCTTCGTTTCATAGACATCTACAAATACCAGAGATGTTGCAGATGCGTTGCCAACCTAGATATACTGATGGAAGGGGGACAATGTAGTAGTCCACTATCAGAACCACCACATTTTGGGGGAAAGGATGGGTGAAAGGGGAAAACCTGGCTTATATGCCATCGAACTGGAACACATCATTATATTTGGCGGTTCGTCTTTGACATGATAGTGGTCGCGAGCCAGTCGGAGGACGAACCTCCTACCACCTAACAAAACTACCATTACCTTAAACTTAGTGTAATTTCTTGTTATCTCCGATTTTTTAAATACAATACCTTCTGCAACAAGATGATCCGTCTAGCTTAATCCGTTGGTTAGTATTTCAATAAGCTCGAAACTACACAAAAGTAAAAATTTATTAAAAACCGTTTTTGGATAACGTGTGGTACTAAAATGTATTAATATTTAATGTATTAACACCAAAATCCAAAATAAATTTGTAATTTTCTTGTGAATCGAGAATATCGGGGACGAATCATGTGTGAAATTGCCGTCGATATCTAATTGCCGATGCTGACGGAAAATCTATTTAATTATATGGCTATTTAATATAAGTACTTTAAATACTTATAATATACCTAAATGCACTTTAAATGGTCTATTGTTGAGTTTCACTAACATTTCTCAGAAATAAGATCATTTTAAAATTATTATGTTTTTTTCTGTAAACTTATCTTCACTTATTATTATAGCCTTCGAGAGTTCTGAGTGATTTAAATTAATTGGTATGCTGGCATTTCCTGAATTCGAACTTGCGTCATTATACGAGTTCTTAAAAAATCTACGCATTACTGATGTGTTCATTGTAAGAAAACATATTTTTCTCATTTTCAATATGGACATGGAGACATGGAATCCGTTATCGACTTAGAAACGGCAATATTTTTGGCGTTGAAGATATGAGAGTTAAGTAAGTGTTTTAAACATATTTACATCCTCGTAACCTTTCTAAATTTACTAAAGTTTATTCGCCTTTTCTTTTTATGCGATCTTATAACGGCATCTTAATACGTGACCAACTTAAAAAAAATATATGGTAGTTGTATGCACGGTTATTTTTTCTGTATTGATGAAGTGAAAATTACCTATATAAAATTAGGTAATTTTAAAAAATAAGAGATTTTTATTATTTTAATATATTTTTTTAATATTAATACAGAAAATTATATAAATGCATGCAATTCCCAAGTAAATCGGTTTCTTTCTGTTGTTTAATTGATTTGCTTAGTAATTTTTTAAAACTATTTTTATTTATAATATATATGTTCAAAGGTTTCTTGGGTGTTCAGTTTAACGTTTTTGGCTGTATAACAGGGTAAGTAGAGAGATTTTAATGACACTCCATTCACTACTTTTCGTCTGAATACCAGACAATGTCCGTTAGGTGGCAGAATTCAAAGTTAAGGTTTGTCTTTACAAGAAGTGTTAAGAAATAGAAATATTTTAAATATAATTATTCCATTGAAAGTAAAACGAACCTATATCCACCATCGCGTTATCAACTCGTCCATCTTTGCCGGATATGTTTTTGCTTTTTTTGGGTCATGTTCGGCTAAATATTTACGTGTCCGGCTTTTGTCTGGCTTTTGTTAGGTTTTGTTAGTGTAACGCGGTGCACGCAGCCCGTGCAGAACGAACGCAACCTAAGCTGTGCAAGGCGCAACACAAAGGATGAGAGGCTAGGAATAGAACAGACTTAGACAGTGACAATCAGAGGCGCTGTCCTTTTACTAAGAAATCGGAATTGGCAGTCCGAACTAGGAGGTAGCCTGATAAAAATATTCAAAATTACATACGGCTTTTACGGTTAATGCCCTAACACAACGACAAATCGCTTTCTTTATTTCCACACACAGGACCCTACACTAGCACCTGTTAGAAATATTTCATTCCATAACAATAAAATTAAATTGTTCCTTAAATTTGCTGACTAGTTATCTCGATTTGAAATGGAAAATAATTCTAACATTGATGGATAGCCAATGCATTCAGCCTTAAGGTTATTCTCGACAGTGATTGATCAAAGGATTGCTTTGTAGTGATCACTTGAAGTGTCTATTATTAAATCTTTCTACACTTAGACGTCAACAAATCGATGTTATTATTTGTTAAAGCATATATGAGAATATATTAGCCGTGTAACTTAATATGTAGAGCAAGAATAAGCATATAACACATTATGGATAAATAATAAAAGAATAAATACGCGGTCTTTGTGTTTTTTGCATGCATATTAAAATATAAAAATAGACACATTTACTTAGGTACCTATAGGTATCTATATGATGGAAAATTAATATAGAAATATTCACTGCCATTCGTAACATTTAGTCAATAATTTATACAAAATTTCTTTGGCAATCATATAAATTTTGTATAATAACAAATCGTCAAAACTTTCTACCGTTTAAGAGAATAAAAAAATCCGTTAGCTGACCACATTAGTGACCCTCGGTTTTCTTTTAAGTACTAATCATATACGATAGGCACGTTTTGTGCAAAATATTATGTATTCAGGTAAAAAAATGTTTTTATATTCTCACAAGAACAAATAATAGTTATCAGTCAAGGTAAACTGGATTCCGATAATTTGTGTAAGCAGCGAACACTTTCTGCTATGTATACGGTCAAGTGTAGACAGCGCGCAGCGGTTACAACAAAATTGCCTACAAACTACTTATATATCTGTACTAGCATGTTACTTCCAATTGCTTTTAGCACTCTCACGCAGTTGTGAATTGCTATAATAATGACACTTCATTCAGTTGAATAAAGCAGTTCTTTATGATATTAAAACATACAGGAAAAACATCACATCCGGGCTTATGAAATCATCCGCGTAGGAGCATTAAAGCTTACGTAGAGAAGAAGCGTGGGCAAGCCAATATTTCTTATCATCATATGTAATACATTAATTATTGTATGTAAATTTAATAAAATAAATATAGCACACTACTATATATTTGATACACTTTTTCTAAAGACATACATAAGGGAAACGTTTATTTTACGCATGAGCTGGTCAGTATGTAATTGGACTGTTGAAAAAATCTTGTTACGATGTAGGCACACCATGATATAAATTTCCATAAAAATTATCTTTTAAAAAACACAAAGAATTTTTATCATAAGTATAAGATATTAAAACTTTAAAAGAACAATTTTTAATTAAACAAGATTTGAGAATCCTGCATAATGTATGTATACAAGCTGTGTTCCTATAATAAACATGGTTAAATCCAATTATGAGGAAAGGTCGAGGAATAATTTACTTTTTATCTATTAAAAATAATTTATTTACGCAATAAAGATGGTAAATAATTGAAAGTAATGTGATCGACGATGGAAAGTGGGGAACGGAGTGTCTTAACACTAGGGATCCCCTCTGCTTACCCTGCTACATGCGGATACAGCGTAGGGCCATGTATGTATATGTATGTGTTTCTAAAAATCTCTACATCTACATATTTGCACAATTAATTATTACTGAGGTCTCTGGGTCTGTAATATTTAATCAATAAATATAGGTCCCTAACTAAACAAAACTCATTTTTTATATGAAAAACAAATAAGTAACAGCGGCCAGTCTGTTTGTGGCCGGGCCGGAAGGGCGCGAGTTATGTTCCGAATATCCGGTAGAGTCACGGGGTCTGAACGAGCATTTAGCACGAGCCAGCTACTTGAATGTTGTGCAAAAAATATTAAAATTAATTATTTTATTTTGCTTTTCTTTGAGAGGGTCAATATTTTAAAAAAGGCGAATAGACTGAAAAAAATGTAGTTTAAAATTAGGCGAACAAAAGTAATGTTTATGATTTAACGTACCTATTACGTAATATATAGTAAACGTAATAATTGTTATTTCCTTTATCAAAATGACATACATACATAGCTTTACGCTGTATCCCGCATATAGCAGGGTAGGCAGAGGGAACCTCGTGTTAATTAAGACACTCCGTTCCCCACTTTCCGCTGAATTGAGACATTGCGTGCTGAGTGACGGAACTCAACGCCGCGTTTTGCCTTGTTACAATGCCAAACCCAGGAAATGAAAAATTCCACCATACTAAAATTGAAAAAATTAACAAAAGTTTTGGACTGAAGTTAAAACATCTGTTAACCTATCTTTTCACATTCTCTGTGATTTGAAAAACAATCACTACAGACACGGGCTACCTTTAATTAGCTTTGTAGGTTGTTTTTTTTCATTACTCTTACTTTTTCTGTTACTAAGCTGAAGTAATTAAATGTTCTACAAATGGAGCCTGAATATAGAACTACTCGCTACTAAGAAACATATAGACATTTGCTCGCTAGTTTATAACGAGGAAATGTCTATATGTTTCTTTATAAGCGATAGTTCTATATTGGAATTCCATCCATCACAAAAAATAACATGTAGTAATATAAAAAATTGTAAATGTAAAAAAGAAAACCTGAAGTCCGTTTAAATAAAAACGCACTAAAAAGTAAAATTATTATAACTATATCAATACTACCAATCAAATTTTAATTGAATTTAAATGAGCTAACTAGCTAAAATCACCAAAATTGGTTCCAACAGTAAAAAGTTATGCGTTAACACATAAAAAACCAATCGAATTAATAACTTTTTGGTAAGTCGGTTAAAAATAGTACCACTGGTCAGTTCAAACGCAGCACATGTTCTCCCGCGACAGATTTAACCCGCGTTTGTTTATTGGCATACAGTCCGCCGTATCTATTAATAGAATGCAGTGTGCAAAAAGGTATGGATGCATGCGCAGACTGGCTTTTTGAAGGAATGTTATATGTGAAATAATTCCTTATATCCATTTTCCGGCTGTGGGAGTCAGCATTTGCGTGCGTTCAGCTCCGCATCAGTATACGAAATCTCGAATTCATGCGGGAGATGGGGAGCCGAGCGACCATGGCGGAGTCGAACCCACGCCGTTCAAGTACTTGACTACTAAACCACACTGTCAGAAATACGATCTATGTCGAAATTCTAAGCACATTTTGTTTCAGGAATTTAGTTTCCGCCATTGTACTTAATTGAAGTACAGCATTGTACTTAATTTCTGTTAGAATTATTAAACTTGAAAAATATAGGGGTCATAAACAGAAACAAATAAAGTCAATTAATAGTATTTACCATCAATTCAAAACTTAATATTATGTTTTTCCAATTTTCATATGAAGAACAAAGAACAAAGATTTGCTTATAAGCGATTTGCTTCCTTTCATGCCTTGTAATCTAAGTTAACATAGAAAGTCGACCCTGAGTTAATAGGATATAATTATATTATCACAGCATATTATATTATTAAGCCTGTCGTGGCGCAGAGGCACAAGCGTGCGATCGTAAACGACAGGTTGTGGGTTCGATTCCCACTTCAGGAAATGTAAGTTTAGTATTTTCTACTTCTTGGGTTTGCAAGGCAGAAGAGAGAGCGCGGGAAGCGAAGAAGGCAGAGGCGGGCGTTCAGTTCCGTCATTCAACACGTGTAATGCCTCACCCGGCGGAAAGTGGGGAACGGAATTGTTGGAAAGAGAATGGAGGTGCTAAAATCCAGTCCTCTGGTTCTGCCTATCCTGCTAAGTATGCGGTTACAGCGTGAAGTTAAAAAAAAAAAGTCTATATAAACATATATCACCATGTTATGTTAACACAAACAAACATACATTTAAATCTAAACTTCAAAATGAGGAAATAAACTACTCCTAGAGAGCATTGTGAGGAATTTATAGCACTTAAAGCTCAGATACGGTGTGAATACTATTCGTTACCAATGCAAATACCTATAGTGCTGCGTTTCTATCAATTATGCTAAATAACACAGTAGATATGTACGGTAGTAGCTGACCAACTACTGGCCTATTGACGCGTAAAATATACGTTGCCTTAGTAACGTATATGTCTTTATATAAAAGTATGTATCTAACATTACCATATATCAATTGTGCAATATTTATTTTATTTCTTGGGTTTGGTAACAAGACGCCGTTGAGTTCACTCGCTCAGCACGCAATGCCTCAATTCGGCGGAAAGTGGGAACGGAATTGTTGAAGAAGGTAATTGTCTTAACACTAGGTTCTCTGGTTCCCTCTGCTACCCTGCTATATGTGGGTTACAGCGTAAGTTAAAAAAAATGTATTTTCAATGCGTTATTATAAAAAAATGGCGCTTTTCCACTCTACGTAAAGCTTTATTATGATAAATTCTATACTCTTCCTTTCATTTTAATTTTTGTAAAAAATGATTCAAAATTTTTCATATACATAGAATTATATATTTAAGAGTATTTTTGGCAGATGTTATGTACAATGGTAAGTTGTTTCTAAATCCCTATCGATATTATAATTATCATTTTAAAAATAAAATCATAAATATATCTATATATATATATATATATATATATATATATATATATATATATATAATAATTTACCTTATAAGTTAGTCTCCGTTTCCACTTGTTCTTAACACTTTCCAATAACAAAATACATATATAAGTACTTCAACAGATTATTTTCCTGTATATATCACTAGCACTGAGTTATTGTCATATTTCACAAAATCACATATTTGTACTAAGAACTGCCCTATTTATATAACACATACTAGCTAAAATGTTATTTATTTAACGGCTTACTTAAAGTTTTATATAGTTTACCTAAATTTATGAATATTTAATATTTATTTTTTTAGTATAGTTGCGATATTTCTCAATATCACAATGAAAAACAGTCATTCATTTATTTTCAAATGTGAAGAATATCTTCCTAAAATCTATTTTTTTTTTTACTTCGGATAACGGATGATGGCAAGCAGGCAAGAGGACCACCTGATGGTAAGTGGTTACCTTCGCCCATGAACATCTACAACACAGAGATGTTGTAGATGCGTTGCATAACACATAAGAGGATACAGATGGAAGGGGACAATGTAGTATTCCGTTTTCGGAACCACCACATTTTGGGGAAAGGATGGGTGGGAATGGGAAAACCTGGCTTACATGCCATCGAACCGGAACACATCATAGCAAGATATTTGGCCGGTTCGTCTTTGACCTTTATGATAGTGGTCGCAGGCCAGACGGAGGACGAACCTCCTACCGCAAACGAAAATGAGACCTTAAGAAAAAAAACTGACTTCAAGTACATTTAAAAGTAAAGAACATTATAATATTACGAATAACTCAATAACTACTTGTATCAGATCCTAATCAAACTTAAATAGGACTACATGAACACTGGCTACCATATAAAAAATACAATTGAGAACATCTTCTTTTTAAAAATTGGTTAAACAATACTAATAATAATAAAATATTATGCCATAATTATGATGTGTTTGTTCACAACACGTTACGCTATAAATAAACAAACCGCCCTACACAAAACACATTAGCTACAACTTTAAATATCACACTTAATAACACAACACGTTCATATTTTACTTATATATTTAAAAAATTAAATCATATTAGTATACAATAAATATTTAGTTGAAAAAACCACGAAAAAACCTTATAAATATTCACTTATTTACGTTATATGTTGGGCGGGCGCGTAAGGGCGGCCGCTCTACCGCGTGGCTAAGAGCCGACTGATGGCATCTCGTGTAGGGCGGCGTAAGCTTATGAATGAGAACAGGGATGAATGGGAGGAAATAAGCTGTATATATCAAAATAAGTGGAATTGCTGAGTAATATAGTGGTATAGTGGCGCAGTTGCTGTGTGATATTTAAATTAATTGGTGAGTGTGGATTGAAATCTTAAGCAAGTTAGAATTTTTAATAAGGACAGCAATTATTAAATTTTTCTATGAAAGAAAACGTGCCAGTTTTGTCAGTCATATTGTCAGTTTTCCAACTGAAGGCTAATTTTCATTGCATTTCCACAATTTATTATACAAAATTAACACATACATATAGATATAGAGTGTATAAATAAGTCTGAAGACGTTTGTAACAAAAAGTATATAATTTCTTTTCAATATCGCAAGTTAGGCAATGAGAAATTAGTGTAATATAATATATTCTTCACTATTTTCTGCCGAAATTAGAATAAGTGCACCTTAAGTAGTCTATTGAAATCTCAAGGCAAAAAAAAACAAATTTTGTCAAAACAAAGCTTGAAAAAGAGTTTTGCCAAAACGCTGAAATGATAATCATAAAATTATTTCAATGTGGAAATCACAATCACATGCTATCAAGTGTGCGATATTAACTTCAATTTATTATAATTTATTAAGTAATACTACTAAATAATTTGCATTTGCAAGAAAATTGAAACATAATTTAATCTCGGTCAAGCAATACGTGGGAGTCTCAACGAGAATGTAACACTAGATTCAATTATCTCTTAGTGAAGGCAAGCTTTAAGGTATTGCGTGTCATTATAAATCGACAAGTTGCTTGAAATTCTAGACTACATTGTTATTAGGAGGGTTCCTAATTGATATTATATGCTATAAAATATGAAATGAATTTGAATTTTTGGGACTCAAACCTGCGCCTCTTGAGAACCGTCCAAGCGCTCCGACCGCTAAGCCATACGTTCTTATCCGACGGCATAGGTTATAATTCTTATACGCTTGTTTCCACATATGTTTGTAAAAAGTAAAGTAAAAAATGATTATTTCTAAGAACAATAATTTAGTAGGAGAGAAAGCAATAGTTGTAACAAGCATATTGCCTTTGACTTTGACTTAATTTGGGGGAAAGTGGGAAATGGAAATCTTAAGAGAATGGTGTGTTTTAACACTAGGTTCTCAGGTTTCCTCTACCTACCCTGCTATGTACGGGATACAGCGTAAAATTAAAAAAGTATATACAATTGTAGGTAAACAAGAAAGTTTATAGTATCCAGAGCGGCTCACCGCAGTTGACATCGAGATACTAACATGAGAAGGATTTATATGCGCGTGCGCCGGACGTGAGCCCTACTATCGATACACTGTCTCTGCCGATGTTGATTTAACATGGTCTATATATTTTATAAATATTGATTTATATTTATGGATTTACCTTATTTTCTGTATTTTGTTTAATATTTAGAGAGAGAGAAAGAGAGTTTGGTAAGTTACTCCATTATCCAAGATTTGGCTGTTAGTTGTTAATAACTTTGTGGAGGAGTTGTGGCTCAGTGAGACAATTTCTGATCGCAAGCGTGATTGGTTATGGGTTCGATCCTTACTCAGACGAATGATTATATTTAAATCATATTAATTTTCTTGCTCTGGCAAGACAAAACTCAACATAGAGTTCCAAAAATTAACACCCTAAACGGAGGGCGTAGGGTATTGACAATGGCTTTCTCTGACTACCCTGCTGGGCCTCTTGAAGGATTTATTACTAAGTACTGAATACTCATATTAAAATTACAAAATAAAGAACAATAAATCAAATGCAAATAGTAAAGTTCATTTCGACTATTAGCCAAAGCTTGTAAATGATATCAACAACATGCAACCATACAAGACTGTCCTTTTGTTCACGGTATAATATTACATACATACAGTTGCTTATTTCAAAATCTATACCTAGCAGTGGCGAGGGGTGAACATTTTATAATGTTTTTCATAGTTTTAAAGTATTAATCACACTTAGGAAACACACAAAAATTTTAGAAGACGTGTAAAAATTTGAACGCAGCGAAACTAACAACATAAATAAGTTGTAACAAGCATATAATAATTTCGACGTAGCTCGATACGAACACATGGCTTAGCAGTCAGAGTGCTTAGACGGTTTCCAAAAGGTACGGGTTCGAATAACGCTGCGTTCAAATTTTTATACGTTTCCTTACAATTTTATACCATTATAAAGCCAGTATATTTAGGGAAGCCGGTATATTTAGAGAAGTCGATATATTTCAGGAAGCCAGTACGTAGAGGTAAGCCAGTATATATGTATGAATTCGACCTTTACGATGGTATAGGTAGTTAAGTTTTCTGAGCTTGTTTTTTTGCGATATCGCTCTCAAATATTTGCTAATGTGGTCGTAAATCCTCCACTAATGTATTGTAATTTACAAAGGTAAGCCTATGTAAATCGTGTTATATGGACGCTTTGTCACATATATAGGTACATTTTTAAACACGTACATTAGGAATATGTTTATTTTAAATATTAAACTGTTTAAAATTGACCTTATGGGTTTGATTCGCGTGCTGGAGTAATTTTATTTATTAGAGATTTATATTTATTTTCCAGCTTTTGGTAAGATAAAGCACGACGTTGATTTGCCACCAGTTAATTCTTCTTCGAATACATTCATATGCTAAGTAGTAACAAGTTCAATCCCGCGTCGTGTCGATTGAATTATGCCCGCCCATTGTGTACATACCTTAATGTATGCCTCACAATTTACATGAATACATTTTTCATAAGATTTTCTTGATACAAGATTGAAAGACACCTGTGTGAGCCGTAAGAAGCGTTTTACAACGAATATGGATGAATAGGGCATAAATATAATAGTCGCTATGAAATTGAAATTTTATTAGCACTGGCAGTATATTGCGACTTTCCTTGCGCTTTAATACCTAAAATACTCATAGTATACATATATTCATAGTAATTTCGAGAAATTCCCAATTTCAGATATCTATATATATATATATATATATATATATATATATATATATA